>VYYJ01000574.1:0-51959 GCA_021029165.1 Cyphoderus albinus
CCTCCTCACATGTAAACTTTATAGTCTCCGCGTCCCTTATTATTATTATGAGAGATTCCTCCCTCTGGAAAGAAACGGAAGTACGTGTCGTATGCAATCCTGAAAAGAACCTCATTTACTCACATGAGAGTAAGTAAGTAGAGTATATAATGTTCTATGTGTAATAGCTATTCATTGAGAGAAAAATATTCGCCATACGTTTCTCTTTTTCTTCATTCCTCCTACCTTTCCGTTCCATTCCACTTTTTTTTCTTAAAAAAACTGTCTTCACATTTTAGATTTGCCCGTCAAAACTTTCACTTTCACCACAACGCCATTTTATACATTTTATATTACAGCATGCAATACTTATTACTGCTTACACGCACAATTTTTCTTTCCCAGATTCAAAATGGATTTGTAAAAAGTAATTTATGGGTAGGGGTGCAAATTGAAATGAAAATTGAATGGCGGACTGACATTCAATTACAATCGGTGCTGCTTGAGTCACGTGAATTTATAGTGTTTACACACACAATTTCGTGGACCACTTTACATTTAACACTCGCATTTTTAAAAAATGGGCCAAGCAAGTAAACCGTCAACTTTGATAAGTTGCCATCAACACTGAACTGAACCAACAGTTGTGAATAATATTTTATTAGTTAGTCATACGAATAAAAAATGTAACTTAGTTACAAAAAATGTTACTTAATGTTGATTGAAAAATATTTGGTGAAAGAAAGAAGAATTTCTGTGTTGGCCGCCGGCTTGAAAAAATGGTGAGGCCGTAGCTACCTAAGGAAAGGGAAAGAGGAATCCGTATTTTATTTATTATTCTTTATTTTTTCAGCGACGCCAAAAAAGTAGTGCAAATCATTTGGTATAAAAAAGAAGTTTTGAGAGTGGAACAGGGCAGTGTGCACTGTGTCAAAAAAATGAGAATTATGGCCTGGTGACATGAATTATGGATGTCGTAATGCGTAGCCTTACTTTAGCTAGACGCTCGCTTTGCCCGTGCTTATCAAAGAGGGATGGCGAAAGGAACTGTGCCACAACCCGATGACTTTTACTGGGCACATTACGTATTCACTTAAATCATATTTTCCTCTCGTGTACTTACACAAACACATACAATAGTGGAATGTATTAGTGGAGTGAAAAGGGAAAGTATTTTGTAACATCGTTCCCTCTTCTTGTGCCGCCATTGGGCAAGCATCAGTGGATGGATGTATTTTATTATAAGTGCTGGTTGTACAAATTTTGTACATGATCGAGAACAGTTGTTAAAAACGGGGAAATGATTGATGATAGCGGAGAAGATTTCGGGGAGATTATTTCTGCTCGCTCATGAAGCCAGCCTGAAAAGAGGTAAATCTCTTTATTGTTTGTTACTTTCACTCAGCGAACCCAGTCGAGTCTCACTCAACGGCAATGGCAAAAGGCTGTTTGTACGTACACTACTCGACAATAAATTAACGTTCTGCTCAAACTTGCATCGAGTCACTTGAAATTTATTTCTCCCTTTTATGTCAACAACAACTTCGACACTTTCCACTTGAATCGGATCCTTAAAAAAGTGAGACAAAGAGAAGATTACACCTTGAATACTTCACTCTGTCACTTCACTCACGCTCGGAGAGGAAATGAAAATCGTTTAGCGCTAAGTACTTAAACTGCTTTGAAAGTGGATGCGGCTGACCTAAATAACATCAATATTGATATTTTGATATTTGCTTTTACCTAGAGCTAACACAGCTAAGTACTCACAACGGGCTCCAGGAAATATCAAATTCGCTACTGCTTCACCAGGAATTAGCTTCATTTTGGTAGTCAGTGCCTCCAATTCGCAATCCCTTTTCACATTCTCTGCTTTGCAATTCTTCTCAAGTGGAGTGACTGAGTGAGTGCAGTGTTATCAAAACTGTCGTAACTTGAATTCCGTTGATAATTAAAGCTTCCTCTTGTTTCCATCAGTCATTCCAAATTGCGATCATTATTCAAGCAAAAAAAATCTCTTTAATGTGTGTGTAATGCATAATTCTACATGAGACAATAGCACTGGTTATAAGTATGACATTCGATTTCCAAATTTTGGCTGTGCCATGACAAACGCGTTTATTGCACTTCTCTGTTCAGTGAAAAGCGAACGGCGGCCTCGATTTCATTTGTATTATTATGGTCACATCTACCCCCGTCATAAACTATCCATCAGCGTTTTCGCTTGGCACGGATGAATCTCGGATTGCCAGCCACTTGTCTATTTCCTTTCGCAAAATAGAGACTTGTTGTTCGCTGGCAAACAATGCTTTTTTTATTATGCTTCCACAAGGAAACCAATAAACATGTTTGTATGATAACACGTGTGTCATACGCATGTACCTAAAACCTATCTCGCTCTTTACTACATTTTCGCAGAGCTGCTTCATTTTTCCTTGTGGCTGACTCCATTTCTCTTTCCATATTATGCCAGGCGGAGAATCGTCGTCGTAAAAAATGAAGAGAAGATTCAACTAGTGAGCTTTAAAACGAGCCATTGCAATAATGCCTCGTCAGATACGATTATTAGTTTTCTGTGCAACCATGCGTTCCTCAGTTATGACTCCTGGCTACTACTTTACTTTACTTGTCTCATCTCCGCCCTTCTTTGTCTACCTTTACGAGCTTCCCGAATCGAGGTGATCCTCCCGCTGCTCCAAAATCATGCCGCTCCTCGTCCCTGTTCGTTGACGATGGCAGAAAATAAAATGAAAAGGAAACCGAGCTGCATCCACATCCACGTCCACAGTCACATCCACTCACTCCTTTGTACTTTCTATTTTTAATACAACCTTCCTCATGCACCGTTATTTGTACGAATGAGCGAATCATTTCTGGGGAAAAGCAGAGATATTGTAGAAGGATGCAGTGTCCTCACGTGTACCACCTATATGAAGATAGCTCGGTTAGTATTTATGTACAATTTTTTTTTGTCGTTTAAAGGAAGAAGAGGCAGCAGGTTATTTAATAATAATCTCAAGCACAATTTCTATTTACGTACAATTCACGTAGGCGGAACAAGTTGCTCAAAAAATGGAGCCCAAGACTGGGTTGTTGAACGTAGACCACATTTTTGTTCTCCAGTTTACTCACGGAGTGTCTATTATTATCTTGCTTGTTGGTGGAGGACTGACGCTCATACTTACATACGTAGTAGTAGTTATCAACTAGATTTTTATTTCATTCAATTCCAAAATTCCTGGTGTAACTTAAAATATCTCTTTGTGCGAATAAATCCTAATTAGTTTTAAATTCTGGCACGGTTTCCCGCCTTTGTGATATTGAAAAATTCACAATTCATATTCGACAAAAAGGAAACCGCAGTTCGTGTCGTGCTGGTCGACCTGTAGGAGCTCCAATTTCAACGGAGGTGGAGGTGGCAGTGACGGTGGCGTACCGTTCCAAAGTTAGAAATCGTACCCAGTGGACCCTGCAAAATTCACGATCCACTCAATCTGCGCGTGAAGGAGAGTGGCAGAGCGAGAGCGTGGCTGTTCATCCGCACAAAAAAACCACGCACAACACGAATATTGTACCCATTTCTCCAGGTGAATCAAGACAATGACTTCGCATGCTGCTTCGTTTCGCTCCCATTTGTCTGCAAATGTAGGGATGCACGTCGAATAAAAGTAAGCAAAGCACGGTCCTGTTCATTTCATGGGACGAGAAGGTCGGTAAACTTGCCTCGAGGAATACTTTGTTCTTTACACTTGTTTGTTTGAATAGTTCGGGATGGCCGTCGTGAGAGCAGCACCGTTTTTTACATGAGAGAGGGAAAGGGATATTTTATTGTTTATGGCCGCATGTATCTTACTTACTTTTATGTACATTTCAAATAACTCCGAAAATCAGTGGATTTACAGCTAAGCAAAATCCAAAGGGGAAATCCGCTCGTCCACTGGACTCGAATAAAAAAGGGAAAGTGAAGGACTTTAGCTTATGAAATGAATCCCCAGCAGCAGCGTCACTATCACACTCTCAGAATACAACTCGCTCTGCAAGAGAAAAATAAATTCCATAACCGGCGTGGCGCCGTAGGAGCTTCAACTAAGAATAAAATGACCATTACGGATTATTACCAGTGTGATCATCACTGTCTCAGTGAAGTGAAATGCTCGAGCTATTTAAGCCAATGCTCATTCACGATTCACGATATTCATGACTGTTAGAAGATACGATCAGAGCAACGCCACGACAAGCTGACTAAGTACGATAGCAAAGATTGTGAAATCAAACGACTACAAAATAGTAATGTACTACATTACATAAACGTTGTCTCACTCTTCTATGAGTGTCAGCGTGAGACCGTGCACTGCATGGTCACAATGTTGATTTTACAAATAATACCTGCTGAGATGACTGCTCCTAATTTTGCTACATGAATGAAAGAGTTAAAAGATGAAAGACAACTGGAAATTGTTATTAGGATTACTTTACCATTACTCGTATTATTACTATTATTATCGGAGAAAACACTCCCCGATCTCGGCTTCCTTTTATGAATGTAGTGGTGGCGAAACTCCATGTTCTGATAATCCTCCCTCCATCTTCCCACCACTTGGCTGTAAAAGCAATAAATGTGTGAAGCAAAGGGCAGTTGAAATTTTAGAATGGTCACAGTGGTTACCTCCCACTTCCTCCTTGGTTGTGAGCAGACACTCAAATGGAGATAGGATTTCCTGGATAATGTTTCTCAAATTGGATTGTGCGTGGCGTGGAGAAAGTTGAAAATCGGGCATTTTATCATAGTGTGCATTTAAGACACTAATATTTTATCTCGAATCCGGACTCATCATCATTCCCATTCCTGATCCTCTTTCCCAATCTCTCTGTCTCTGAGTCTTTCCAGCACTGGTCATCAGCAGCATGAGAAACGCAGTGAAAGTAAGTAAGTGGGTAGGTAAAGATTATCATGATCGCATAAATACATCTCCATCATCATGTTCATCCTCATCAGCTTTTCTAATAAGGGATGAGAATTAAAACGTGCTGCAGTGTCCCTTCCTAGTCTCAAGTAATCCGCTGGTCTCTCTGCAATTTCCCGTTCCATGCATAATGCAATGGTGAAAATTAAAGTGACTCTGTTGATGAGTGGCGTAGGAAATGTAATGGGAAGAAAGGGAAGCGCAGGGAAAAGGCTTGCTTGATGACACCGAGATTCCCTCGACAGAATAACCAAACACGACCGCCCGCCACCACCACACACTGCACACAATTTTCTCGCCTTCCTTCCCTTTTACCTTTGGAATTTAAAATGATGCGTGTGTCCTATGAATCCGAAATGGAACGAAAGTAAGAGAAAAGGGTTTAAGTTCATATCACGCTGAAATCTTAATTGTCTCAGAGAAACAAGGTGACTCAATGAATGAGTGAATGCAATCATGTATTTTCTTAGTCAAATTTCTACGCCAAAGTTTTCGTGTCTACTTGAAACACCTTCGTCCACTGTGTATGTTGTGTAGCTACATAATTGTCTGTTGTTGAAGGAAAATCCATTCAAGAAAGAATAGCAAGGTCTGTGAGGAAAGTTGATTATTGTTTGTTGTAATGTGTTCTATAATTATTATTAATAATACATGTTAAGTGATTATTGTTATTTTCATTATGCATGGAGTGCAGGCTAAAGATTATTAGTTGAAAGAAAGATTGAGCATTGAGCATGGAGGATGAGGTTGTGGAGGAGAGGCACAGAAGAGAGCTGAGAAGAGGAAGAAAAGTGGCGGTTGGTGTGAAGCCGAAACACTTTGCTGCTCTTGCTGCTCATTAGATAATCGTAAGGCTGGCGGAGACACTCTAATCCAAGTTTATACACAATAAAGTTGGATCTTGTATGTACAAATTTTATGAGATAGGCGGACGGATCGCTGGGAAAGGCTGGTGATCTATTGCCTGATCAACGACTACTTCCAGAGCCAGAAACGCTCTGCATCTGATCTGGCCTGGTGATTCTGGTTCTACCTCTGAAATACAAGCACATACATAATCAACTTCACGCAGCGTAAAAGATAGAGAAAGTTTGTGGAACTAGTAACATTTTGCCGATTGTGTCGAATGGCTGAATAATAATCACAATCGGACTTGTCTTTGGATTATAATATATTATCTCTGTCTCTCTGCTCCATTCAGAAACTCCTTTCCTTTACTCTTTTTCAAACAATCGATGAATGAATGAACAATTGAGAATGGAAGAAAATAGATTTAAATTCGTATCTCAAGCGAAATTCCTTTTTAAATGATAGATTGCTTTTGCCATTACCGTAAGAAATATTATTATTATTATTAATGCTATAATTGTTGTGGTTTCTCATAGTTACATGTGTATGTGCTTACTAATTAGTTTACATGCACGCACACATGAGCAATTATTGTTTCATTTCACAACCGGAATCATTTCCAACTTCTGCACTTGTTTCATTCCGACGAGAAAATTTGTAATTTGGCGTAGCAAACGCAGAAGAGTGAAATTTTCACACAAGCAGCTGCACACTCGTTATATGCAAGTGTGAGAGGGAAGGAAAATGAAATTTTCAAGTGTAGTGCAATGACGCATGAAAAGTATTGGATTATCCGTGCTCCACTCTCACCGCACACACACACACTTTTATTATGGCCTTAAGTACCTAAGTGAATGTGTAAAAGTTTTTCCTCTCTTTTTTGCGAAAAGAAAGAACGTGGCCATGTAACACGTCTGTCTGTAGCAACTCTCTAGTGGCATTGGTGTCTGCTTGCTACGTGGAACCTAATGTAATGTACATGCACGCATGTAGGCACATTCGTAGTAGCAACTGAACTTCGGTGTCAAGTCAACCACATTAACCATTCTAAGCCTGTCTTAAGATCAGCAGTGGTTAGAATAATCGTTCATTTTGCAAGGATTCGCATGGGATCTCGAGGTCATTATGAATAATCTGTCATAAAAAAGAGCAGCAGCAAAGCTAGCGGTTTTTTCAGGCTTTTCTCGAGAAGAAAAAAGAACTTGACTTACTCAGTTGAGGTAATATTTATGTTGCTGAGGTTCATGCTCATGTAGTCGAAATGTTTCTTTCTTTCCTCTCTAGGTGGGTATCTGGGCAAAAGACATAGTTATTTATTCGCTTAGTTTCACTTCACTCTTTCACATGCTGTAGCAGTATTATGTGAAATGGTGAGAATGGGAAATGGCGAGACGAAACCGCCACGGTTATGTTATTATCATAGTGAGTGAGTGAGCGAGCGAGCGAGTAAAGAAAGTTTCTCGGTTGTGAGTAAGTTGAAAGTAGATACGTAACGTAAGTTATAGGATAATATTTAAGGTAAATAGTGTCTACGGAGACGCACATGATAGTAATGATATTATATATGATTTGATGATGAACATCCAGCCAAGTGGATACATACGCACGCAGAAGCCAGAGTTGGTGAAAGACGAAAAAGCTGTGCATCAGCAGCAGGGTAATGTGAGTGCTGCTAGTGCACTTCCACAACCATTATTATTATTACTATTACTATTAGTGTTACGATTATTATTATTATATTGTTACAAGTAATGCAGGCATGCATGAATATGAACCTTAATATCTTCCCTGCTACTTTTCATCTGCGCCACTTTACTTTCTCTTTTCTTCGCCAACCACTACCACCACCAACAGACCGACCGCACACAAGAGTAATATGAATGCATGCAGCTGACTGCCGCTGCTGCTGCTCAGATCTGGCGGTGAAAAGTATCTTTGACTTTTTCTACTAGGCTTCATAATGCAATGAAGGTAGGTACATATGCAGAGTGGAGCACAAAGAAAAGTCGACTTTCTTTCTCTGCCTTCTTCTCAAATCACTCGCAATATGCATTGTTCAGCGAGGCGGAACCAGCGCGAAACCAGTAAAAAAGAGACGAGGAACGAAGAAGAAAAGGGAAAAAGTGGTGGTGCCAAAAGGAGTAAAAGTGGGAAGAGAAAGGCCGTAAAAATGGATACAAAAGATACATTTCTGCAATCACTACTTAAAAGGTTATAAGTTGGGAATTTTTGGGACAATGCTACGTTCCGTTATGAAATGGATTGAAAATGTGGACTTGGACCTGCATCCTCCACATAACACAACACAGCAGTGCACATTACACTACATTACATCGCCAAGAAGGAATATTCAACATGATGGTTACTAAGATGGTCCTACTCGAAAAGAACATTTCTGTGGCGAAAACAAGAAACGGCGGTTATACTCTTCAATTCACAAATATGCCTTTGCTTACCAAAGAAATGAAAAAAATTATCCAGAGACGCTTGCTTGCTTTTATTGACGGTTAGTCCGTTGGCCACACACATACAATAAATGATATACCTAGAAGGTATGTGCATTATGCAAACATGAATAACCAGACAACCTCCAGAGCAGGAACGGAGAGTAAAAGCTGAGCCAGAACAAAAAAAAATGTTTTTCTTCTGTCTGTCTGCCCTGACTATGTGATACATTTGCGTCTGCCAGCGAGCTCCTTGAACGTTGTTACATAGAAGTAACAGGAGAAAGATGGAATGTCAGACGGACGTTTCTTCGAAGCCATGGAAATTAAGGGAAGGAGACAGTGGAGAAAGTTGGATTCATCTAGCCAGCCAGCAACGGATACCGCGTTTGTACATCAACTCACATAACGTTCAGGCAATAGATCTTGATTTTAAGGACGGATGTAACGGACCCAAGCACAGTATCCGTTTTCTTCTTCCATTTTTAAAAAGTGGAGCATGGCAGACAACAAAAAACACTTTTCTTTTCTTTTCTTTAAAAAAACGTCTTCAAAATCTTATTCAGTCAATAGTGTGAAAGAAGAAGGTTCACACAACACAAACACGTTCTCTGTGAGACACACTTAGGAAAAAAAGGTACAATGTGTTCCATCTACAAAAAAATGTAGACTGTGTAAAAAAATATAATTACTTTTTTTGGGACGTACAGTTCTTCGTTAGTTTAGCTTACCTATCATTGAGAAGCATTCCCATTCCCCATTTGCGAGTCACTCACGAAATTCCTGTTTTCCTTGAACTAAACTGATGGATTTTTTTAAGGCGGAGTTGGCTAGAATGGGAAATATAAATAAGGAATCATTGCAACCTAACATTGCGTTGCGAGTTGCGACAAAGGCGAAGTGGGAAGATGTTGCGTCTGCCACAACATAAGTACATTGTGGATGTGGTATGGCGGTTCTCTTTAACAAACTATTTACTTTCTTTCCAACTCTCTCTGTAGCAATCTTGCGTTGCATTGACTGTTCGCGTGAGTGTGCGTCTTGTGGATGTTACACGTCGTGGCATTCACAAGTGGAATCTCCTTTCTCCCTGATAGATCAACCAAGGCAAATAAATATTCATTAATCTGGGCTCTCTTAGATTGAAAAGTTACAGGGGAAGGGAATGCCGTTTCTCTCTCTTTGCATGCGTCTGTCTGAGAAAAGCAGGCAGGAGAAAGCAGAGAGGAAGAAAAAAGTGTTTGCGGGTGAGTGAGGAGCCCTCAATGAAAATTTATTCTTATTAATCTTAACAGAAAAGACTTTGCCCATTTTGATACGATATTTCATGGGTACAATTCCATAAGGTCAAGTAGCTCAAATTACTTCGTCTTCCCTCTTGTTCAGAGAAAGCTGAAGAGAAAGGAAGGGGAGGAAACAAAAGGATGGAACAAAGCTGACAAAACGCAACACACATCCTTCCGTTTTTTCTTCCTTCTCCAAGGATCGCTTTACGCGCTCTTTTATGTGGATATGTAGATATATTTATTATGCATTCAGTGAAGCACATTACTCGAGAGAAGGAAAAGAAAAAGCGAGCAATTGTGATGTTCTTAGCGAAGTTCAGCTCCCTTTCTACTCTATGATGCAACAACAATGCTGGGAGAAAGTGGAGATGTTTCGCTGGCTTGCTTTGTTGCCCTGGAATCGTGCTAGGTATGTGTACTATTGCCATTACGCTGATGCTGATTTGTTGCTTCCATTTCTAAAAAAAAATGTTTTGTGACTTGAGCAACACAACGATGATCATAATGCGTAGAGCTCGTTCACTTTCAAATGCAATCGGGAAAAATAAATATTTAGAGGGGGAAAAGAAGAGAAAAGGTGTTTGTAATGGTATTGTTCATTCATTACGAGATTATCGCCTTTTGTCACGTTGACGTAAAATAGTATCAGGTTGGACTGCATGGAATGAAGGAAAGAACGAGAGACAGACGTGGACATGTGGAGGTGGATTGGAACGTGGATTTCTCTGTGCAGGGTAGATACGTATGTACTTATGGAGGTATGTGAGAGAAAATGAAAATAAAACACGTTGTTCGTATTCACCTTTAGCACCACAAAAAGGTATTTTATCTTCTAATGACACGCTTTCGCCCAGTGTATAAAACTGGATAATGGGTAATCAGAGAATGTTTTTATGGACTGGTTCTCGAAACACGTTTTGTATATTTGCCCTCTTTTCCCTTTTTTCTCTTTTTATGGAAGGAAAGAAATTTTTTTGGACCGAGTTGGAACTCGAGAGAGTCATCGCAATAATCCTGGTAATAGTGCCGTGTGCTTGGATAATACACACCAATTCTTTGATTAGCGAGAGCCTATTAAAGTTTAAAGTGATGATCACTTTCCTCCTTTCCTTACAAACTGCACAATTTTCGCACGGTCACGCCGCTACAGATGACAATAAACATGTCGTATGTGGATAAAGATCGCTTTGACCTGAGAGAGAAAACGGAGTCGGCTTTTTGCGGAAATTAAAGCGTAAAAGCAGCAGGAGCTACACGTAGGTAGGTAGTGCCGTGTCCTTTTCTGGCCTTCGCTTCCAGGATATTTTATTTCGTTTTATTCCAATTTTACTCAAGCACCGTGTGGGTGCTGGGCCTATTTCATTGTTACAGCCATTTCTGGAGTCCGGTTTCGAACAATCCAGGTTTTCTGGAAATGAAATGAAATCCACACGCGTTAAAATTGTTTGCTGTACTGTACAGTAATACAAGGCGAGTGAAATTTTTTGTCAGTGTAATGTAATAATAATTCTTGGACTTTTGTCTTTTTTTAATTCTCTGCTGATGATTGTGATATCAATTACATTTTATATTTTCGGGGAAGGAACGAGGAAAAGAGAGTGAAAGAGCATCTCCACTCTCATTATCACTTTGCAGGTTTTGTCCAATTAAAAGTTTATTTTTAGCAATATATTACCCCTTGGGACGCTACTAGAAACATGCAGTGGCAATAATCATGTTGTGATGAGGATGAAAGTGAAAATTATTTTTTCAGGGGCAACTCCAACTGCACTTCCAGCAGTGCAGTGCAGTGCTTTCCCCTTTTCACACAGTTGCATACTCTGCGAGTTGAGTCATTACATGATGGTAGAGGAAGTGGGAGAATTTCTCCTTGGAGCGTGAGATGAGCTGCGGAGAGAAAAAGGCTAGAAAGAGTGGAAAAGTATAAAAGTGGTATCTGCTGCTCTCTTGTAGTAATTAAACATGAAATATGAAGGACATTTAACAGCTGGCTACAACTAACAACGTGGGTTGCTTGCAATGGAAGCACTTTGTCTCCATCTTTTCTTTTCCTTGGCGGCCTAAAACATAAAGTTACTAACCATTGGAAACCATCGTCTTCCTTTTATTTATTCTTGGACACATCTAAAATTCCATCGGGGTAATAAATATGCATTATAAATGCTTGGTCTGTTTGAGCTAAACTGTGTCTAGACGCAGAAAGGTTGGATGTTGCATGTTGGAGAAAAAAGGAAGATGACACTCAAGCGAAGATATTCAAGAACACTTAATTTACGATGTGCCTCGTTAGGAAGAGACCATGTCCCTTCTATCTTGAAATTAAACGCTGGTATTATGTAGCGTAGGGAAAAATAATGTAAAAGTGACAGATACAGCAGATACATACGTCTCCTTTAAACTTGTCCTCCGTTTAATTAATAACCCTGAGAGTGGAAAGTCAACAAAATCTAAATTACACATTGCTTAACTCTGTTAGTCATTTTTCAAGCGACATGATTCTCATACGCATGAAGCCAGTCCTGTATTGAGTTGTTGTGCTTCCTCAGATTTTTTAAAAGAGTTTTATTGAAGAGGAGAATATTCATTTCGGTTCGGTTATGTAATCATAGAAAAAGTAAAAGAAGACGTGAGGAGACACAGAACACGCTAATCAATCATCATGCTGGTTACACGAAACTTGCGTGTGTAGTACATGGAGAAATACAAAGAGAATTTTTTGGATGGAAATGATATATTATGTGAGTGGAATATGATTAAAGGAGAGGAAAGTATTGCATAACATGACATAAGTCAGCAGAGACATCGTCAGAAACCACTCAGGGGAAAGAGTTTGAAAGAGAATGTCTTTCTCGGAAGAAAAGACGATGACGAGGAACACAAACTTTTACTTGCCTTTTCTCCATTTTCCTCTCCCACATTATTCCGTTTAAGAAAAGTGAGCAGTTTTCAACCTGTCGTCGCTATCACATCACCCTAGTACCTCTAACTAAGCCAAAAAGCCATTTCCTCTCTTTTTTTACTAATACCGTCTTCGCCATCCGCAACCCACATAGTAGCACGTAGGTAAGTAAGAAAAACGGAAATGTCCACACACGCAGCAAAAATATCGAAGAAACGGAATTTTTAAAAGAAAAGACTTTGCCTTTGCTTTTACTTCATTCGATCTATTCTTACCCACCCACCACCACCATCACCATCGTCATCGTCATCAGCCTTCGTTTCCTCGTATTTAAATATGCACTGGGTCTGTCTGTACCCAGAAAAATCTAGTTGAGCCGGGTATCACAAGAAATGTAAAAAATAAGAAGGACACGCCATGGAAAGGGGAGGAGGAAGGAAAAAGGAAGGATGCAAAGAATGCAAATAATTTGAGAATCTAACTGACAGAAAGGTAATAGGGTGCCAATCAAGATGTCAAAACCTTTTTTTCTTTCCTTGGCTTACATACCTCTTGCTGAAATAACCTCTTGTAATTTTCTACATTATACTAAAAGGATGTGGCAGACTGAGCGAGAGAAATGGAACATGGCTAAAAGTGAATGAAAAAGGCGAAACAGGAAATACCTTCGAAACATACGTATGTACGTTCATACTTATGCCAGACAATTTCCGCGGGCGACGACGACCATGGTCATGATGATGATCATCATCCTGATGGCGGTGGTGAGGATGATGTGGAGTTGATCTGTTTTAGAAGAAAGGGAGAAACTCTGCTTAAAACTTGCGTTCGGGGTTTTAAAAAAATTGTGGTTGGTTGAGTGACTGAGTGAGTGAGTGAATGAGCTGTGGAGTCAGTTATCAACCGGGCCTTTTACTCACTATTGTGAAAAGAAAAAAAGGTTGAATGTTTTGACATCGCTTTAGAATCTTGCAGCGGTGATGGGGAGCCTGGCACCGGGAGGTTGCCAAACATGAGAAGAGAATTAGTTATTAGTTAGCACATTTCATTTTATGAGTATTGGTTTACTGGTGGTGTGTCAGTGCCAAGATGGGTACATACAATATCTAACTTTGCATTTTATCTGTGGAGGAAAATGAAAGAAAAGAAAAATGAGTGAAAATGGATGACGATTGGAGTGATAATGTAATATAGTCGAGAATGTGTTGCAGCTCGCATCTCTGTTTTGTTCTGCGCGGCCAAGTTAAATAAACAATCGCAGCATGAAAAATATAACTATTTATTTTGCGAATTACTCTGCTCCTCTCCACTTTTCGTCACCACTGCCACTACCACCAGTAAAAACTTTGTGTAAGTAAGCTGATAGTTTATTCGAAACAAAAGCAGGCTCAGATGATGAAACCTTGTAGAACATAAAATAGAATAAAATCTCTGTCTCCTTTTACCATTCCTTCGTTTCTCTCAACTCTTCTTCGAAAGACTTTGTTCCCTTCCCCATGCAAAATACGGAGTAAAGTAAAGTAAACGTTTTTTGTCTCGAGTAGTCATTATCTTGAAGCTTTTATAGCATGGTCGGTCGTTCCACAAGAGAGAGACGAAGAAAATGAAGACGAAGGGGGAAATGTGTAATTCATTTGCTTGATGATTCTACAACAACAGAGCATCTATCTCTTTTCTCTAAATTCAAGCCTTAGGAGAAGAAGGAATTCTTTTGCTCTTCGCCACTCAACTCAGTCAGCGTCATCGTCGCCGTCGTCATCTTCATTCATTTATTTGCGTCTTGTTATTGTTAAGAAGAGAAGGGAAGAGGGATTTGTTCGGTGGTGTCTGCTCACAAAAGCCGTTGCTCATTTCCTCCATGTAATAAAAAGCAACCGAGTTTATTTCACTTTGTTGTTTGCTTCTCCCATTGAAAAGGAAATCGGTAATTTACGTAAGGATTTCTAATTTCAAAACTTAAATGCCTCGACTCGCCCAGAAACAAAAACAGCAAACGATCCTCGTTTTCCTTTTCAATCTCGTTTCTTTCTTTCTGGGAAAACTCTGTCACACTTTCGTCACGCTGATGCCGATGCCGCCCATGTCTCAGTGGTGAGTTCTGCCAAAGATGAAATTCATAATGAAGTAATGCTCCCGTGTGTTTTTATTCTAGGTAGGGCTTATGCAAAAAACATCAATTTGGATTTTTGGAGTGTGCATGAAGCAGATGTGAAAAGCTGGTGTGATCTTGCGAGATGATGATTTAATGCATATCTGATAAAAATTATGTGAGCACATTTTCATCCTACGCAATACATTATTTAGGCAGAGAAAAAATGGTCCACAACTGTGCGCAATGGAGAGCTCTGCCAGCATCCCATTTATTTTAGCCTACATTTGAAATCTCAAGATGAGCTAGTGGGCTCTGACATGAACATTATTTTGTAAGAAAATAGAATTTCAATTCTTGGAAGTTGAGTATCAGAAAAGTGAATCTCCCCGATTCTTTTTCTCCTGTTCTCAACCAAGTTTATTGTGTGTACATTGACGATGACGCGGGAATGGAGAGCACACCGAGCCTGAATACATTCCAAAATGCCAGCGCCGATTTGCGTTTTGAATACAGAAATAGACCGCATAAGCAAAGTTAGCACAAAGGAGGTTCGTATTTGCAGAAAGGAAGTGAGGTAACATTTTCCAGTTTTTCGTATTCGTCAAGGTGTACGGTGAGTGAGCGAGCGAAGCAGGAGTCATTTGAGTGTCGTAACGTTGCATAAGACACAAAGGTAAGCGGAGCGAGCGGACCACCATTAAACTGACATTAAAAGCTTCGGAAGCAGCATCAGTGACTGTGCTTTAGGATGTAAAATGTCAAACTCAAACGGATATTTCCTTTACCCACATTTCCACCATTTTTTCACTCGCAAAATGTGTGTGTCTGTGTGTGGCTCCGCTCCGTTGGTTGTGACTCTGTGGAATTGTACCACTTCCTTATTTTGCATTCCCCGTTTTTTGAAGCCATCAGAAAAGTTTTTTCTATCAGAGGAGTCCATCAAATAAAGAAAGAAAGGAAAGACGATTCCGTCAAGCATCAAAACGAAGATCGTCAGGAAGACATTGCGGTTTAACTGTCCCCGTGTACACCACGGGGACAAAATTGAAATGGATTTTTGATTCTTTTTTTCTCACAGTGGAACGTCTTTGGAAGAGGAGTGTGAGCGCGCGACTGAGTCTTTTGTCTCCTTTGTATCTCCTCCGTACGTGCATGCATGTGCAGGCCCGATATTTGGCTTAGGAAAGTCACATCATCAAGGTTTTTCATTTTCGGGCCCACTTCCACCCATTGTTCTTCTCACGATGAAGATCCTCGAACATTTTCAAGGAGAAGTGTGAAAGAGAGACAAAGAAATGTGTACATTATATCAGTTTGCCAATCATATCGTGATCCCATCCCAGAGCCATGTCGTCTTTTCTTCGTCGTCTTACTGTCGCCTCTTCTCTTCACTCAGTCAACTCAACTCAACTCGGAGTTGACAATGGGACGGAAAGAGGCGACAGGAGTGTGGGCTTTTAAAATCCTCGAGGAAAGTATCAGCACAACAAAACGAATACATAGACTTAACAGAGCGCTTGCTTAAGAAAGGAGAAAGTTACAGACAAAAATTGTATTCAGAGGGATAAGTCAGTTATCATCTTTCTTCCCGCAGTTTTCCCAGGATTTCCACTCACCTTTCACTCAACTTTTCTTCTCACATGACAACGTTGTCATCATCATCAACATCATCGTCATCGTCAGCCACGTCCGTCTCCTACTTTTATTTTCCCATCTCTGAATATAAATAATGTGGAGCGTTTCCAGCCAATAATTTAGCAAAGTGTGGAAGGAAAGGGAAGTGAAATGTATCCGTCGGAATCCCTATAAGAAAGCTAAGGACAAAGACTTTCTTCCAGCTATCTACTTACACCTTCAGCTGATCGTCTAAATTATGCCTTTTGTTTCACCAAGAATTCTCAATTTTGTGGTGAGACGGCGAGCTTGAGCCTCAACCTGATCGCCTACCTACATATGCTAAGCGCAGACACCCATTCCTTAATACTTTATTAAATATCAGAGAAACCACATCAATCCTGATTGCAGACATGACACGGGAGAAATGCGTAGCAGGTTTCATCAAATTGTGTTTGTGTGTCTACCACTTTTTCTTTCCCACTCTGTAGCAGTTTAGCAAAGATGACTTTAAAAGAAAGCCGTGCCTCACGTGGACGACCTTTTTATGTTGCTAATACTTGGCACTGTTAAATCTTAAATATCGCTTATCGTTCTTATCCTCACTCATCGTAGTCGTCGTCATCATCATCACTTCATTTTTCTATTCTAATCACCATCATTTTTGTTTATGGGTTAAGGAGTGCTCTGGAGATTTCTCGCGATGAAGACTGGAGATTGCACGTGGTGTGAGCCCTAGCCTGTGAGAAATGTGGATTTTACGAGAGGCGGCTGAAAACTACTAAAAAGTGAGTTAGTTGATGAGTGTAAGTTTTGGGAGAGGGTTTTAGTCGCACTCAGCATTTTTCGGGTAATGAAATGAATGCCAAGATCAATTTTCTCTAATAGTGCGCGATGAGTAAATAGGAAAAAGTGTGTAGTTAGTTCTCACGCGCGTATGTATGCATATTAAGGGGAAAACTGAGCACAAGAGAGTTTTGTTGATTTTGCTCGATAAGTAGGAGCGAAGTGGTGGGAGAAGAATGTAATCATGTGTCCGGCCTGACTTCACTCCACCTCACTTCACTTGGGAGAAGTCGTGCGTTTAGGAGCGCAAGCAAGAGAGATACAAATAATACAGGGGAAGAGCAGAGCAGATTCATTTTTCGACTTTCACTACGTTTTCACTTGAGCGGTCGCCTCTTTCTGCTAAACCTAAAACACGAATAATTTTCAAGTTCCGCTTCAGTGGTAAGCGGAGAAGTTCTTAGCCTGGCGAAATGTTGCTCGCTCCCTGTTTTATTTTGCGAATGCGTTTCCCGAAATTGCGACAAACAAGGATAAAAAGTAGAGAATAGGAGTAAATGAGTGAGTATGAGTAAGCATGTGTATGTGTGTGAGTCTGTTGGGAAGAAAGTGACAGTGAGAGTGAAAGTAAAAGCAAAGTCGCCAAAGCACATACACACAAAGAGAGACAGAGTCGTAGTAGTTAGTAGTAGTATTTAGTTAGTTAGTTACTATTTTTGCTGTAGACAGAAAGAGAGGCGTGGATGAAAGGTACAAACTCTGGACTTAAATCCCAAGTAATTGTCATGTAATCAAAAAGTTTCTGTAGGTCTCTCCTCGACCTCTCTCTCTCTCCTCAGTGCCGTCTGTGTTTTGTAAAAAGTTGAAATTACTTGGTTCGTTGAGTGAGCGGAGACCTTTTGCAGAGTGTGCTCACAGTGGTGAAGACAGTGGGATTGCTGATGGCAGGGTACTACATACAGTAATGGTATAGCCTCCCGGAGGTGAATTGACTCGTGGAAATATTCAGGACATGTTGCAAATTAAAATTGTCCTTCTTTTAGTTTTACAATGCACTCTGGGATGTTCACAGTTCCGCTCCACTCTGCTCGCTCCGAACATGCACAACAG
Organism: Cyphoderus albinus; assembly: GCA_021029165.1. Taxonomy (NCBI): domain Eukaryota; kingdom Metazoa; phylum Arthropoda; class Collembola; order Entomobryomorpha; family Paronellidae; genus Cyphoderus; species Cyphoderus albinus. The sequence goes on from VYYJ01000574.1 coordinate 18,024, forward strand.
AAGAAAGAGGAGTGGGGAAAGAATAAAAAACAAAGTAAAAAAAGATGCTTTCACGCAGATGGAGAAAAGCCATGTCATATATTACAAGTATAAAAGCTTTGCGGTGGCGCTTGGTTTTCGCGGTGGCGGTTATAATAAGTCAGTTTTGTCATTACCCCGAAACATACATGCAATATATGAAATAAATAATATGAGAGAGTCGCGAAATGGTTAGCTAAACACAACTTTCCTAACAGACAACAAAACAACGGGCAGTGTTTGAGACTAGTTCAGCTCACCTCTTTATAACAAAACAAAACACAAGACACAAAGAATCAAGAGAAAGTAGAAAGTGATGAGGAGCGAGAGAGAAAGTTTGGCGGAGGGAACGGAACAGGTCGAAAAGGTCACAAAGTAAGGAGAAAATTCTTAAGTTAGCAGACATGTGTATATAAATAATTGTGGCGGATACGAGCTTAACCATGAGACCAGATTGGGCACACACACGATGAAATGAGAAAAGTCACTTTAAAAAGTCATTGCGTTCCCCTACCATTAATCCCGGCAGAAACATACAGGAGAGAAGAGAAAAAGGGAATTAGCGAACAGTATTATTTGGAGGAATGCATGTGAGGAAAGAGCGACTCTTTTTTAGACTCTTTTGCTTTTTGCTTTTTCCTTTCATTCTATTATTGGCCAACTAAATAGGTATTATGTATTGGAAGAAAGCATTTCATTCCAGCCTCAATTTCCGTGCACCGCACCAGTCGACTTTATTAAGGCTTCATTTCATTCTTATCTCCATCTCGCCTTCCGCTCCTCCTTTGTTCGTTCGTAGCTTTCAGCAGCTATGACGCCTAGGAAAGCGAGTTAAATAAGAGAATAAAAAAATGTATTAGAGTCGTTAGGTGAAACGTATCACTCGTTTTCCTCACTTTTTCATCTAATGGCGTCAGACAAATTACCTTAACATTTTTCTTATTTTTCCTCCAACAAGGTAATAAATAATTTTCTTCTCTCCCCTCCCGCAATGTCTTTTGATGTTGGGTGTGTACTGCACTTGCTTAATAAAAGGCATGTCAGGAAAATGGGCACAAGATTGATGAAGATGTGCGTACCTTTTAAAAATATGATTTGTGAAAAGGTAAACGAGCTAAACATGATGGATAAGGGAAAGTCGGAATTGGGGAGAGGAGACGAGTCTCCCCTTCCTTTCCATGGAAGGAAAAGAAAAAAGTGGAAACGTTCCCTCATTGAGAATGGAGAGTGGAGGGATCGTAAATCGAGTTTGTTATTGGTGTGCACACCTCGACTAAAGAGGCTACCTAACAAAAGTAGACATTTTTTCTATCGAGTGCTCCTAAACAATCTGAGAATTGGGTAAAAGTGAAGTGAAAGAGGGAATGAATTCTATTTTTGGTTTAACGGCTCCCGATATTTTTATGTCATGACCTAACAAACTGTCTCGCACTTTTTTTGACAACCCTTCTTATTACAGCGAGATGGATGGGCACAGCTACCTCCACATTTACAACTGCCTTGCTTTTCTGTCAACGCAAGAAAAACTCGGAGTTATTGTATCGTTTTAACTGTTATGCCTTTTACCAATACCACATGTCGATATTTTTTGTTTTCCTCGCCTTTAATACACCGAGTAAGTAAAGCAGCGATGACTTTTTGCAAGATGAAAGAGATTTTCTACTCGTCAATATCGTCTTGGTATTTTTTCACAAAAAAAAAACATAAAAAAGAAAAAAATGCTGCGGATGGCAGCGTTAAATTTTTAAGGCCGGTCTTGGAAATCTAATCAGCAATAAAACTATCCCTTAATCGAATCCTGTGTAGACATTATATAAAAAAGATAGAGGAGGAAGAAAAGGGAAAAATTACTATTGTGAGTATGCATCATGATGAAGATGAAAAACGAGATGAAATGTGTCTCGATAAACTAATAGAGTAAGGGCGAATCACAGCGATAGTTTTGCGAGCTGAGACGAGAAATAAATGGGAGAGGAAGGTTCCATCTTCATTAGATTTTTGAGAGCGGGATGAAAATTGGAAAGGTACATAATCATATAAAGTGAAAGAAAAAATTGAAGTAGCGAAGAAAAAAAGTTGCTCAGATTTTTCTGCGTGCGGACTCGAGTATCTTTGTAATGATTTTTCTGTTTCTTTTCCTTATTTTATTTTATTCTACTTTTTATTCTATTTACAAGTGTTTCTGAAAAAACAAACAAACATTACAAGAGGAACATTATGGATTTTTTTCGATGTAATACTATTGCCTTTTTTCTTGGTAATATCCCAGAAAGACTTGTTTACAATACACAAACAAGAACGTTCGCCTTTTTGTGGGTAGTTGACTACTTTCACTTTTTTATACTTTTGTAGCTCATAGTGAAGCTGTAGATTTTCCGATTTTCTTTTCTTATTTACCATTTACAAATACTAGAAGTAGAGTAAAGAAGCACTAGAGAAGCATTCCGAAACACAGATGAACTTTGACAAGTTTTATTTTCAATATTACGCAATCGAAAGAAAGTAAGCTCGTTGTACGCAAAGAAAGAGTTTTCACTTTCCACTCTGCAACACATTTTTCACAATATTTTCTTAATAACATTCCCGAGGTCTTCAATGAACGAGAGAAATGGGGTATAGTAAAAGAGAACGGGTTTATACAAAACAAGGAAGAGAAAAATTATGTTTGGAAATGTGCGGCTGTTTTCTTTTTCACTCGGATTTGACATGACTCTCTTCTTATGCATTATATCATCCACTCTCGCATTATTTTATGTTTAAGAAGAAAAAAGTTAATGTGTGTGTATGTGTTATTTGTGAAGAAAAAAATTGTCCTCGAGCTCATTCAATCATTTTCTAGTGACTCTTCTTGGAATCAATCAGCCTCCAGATAGCCCCATTCTTTCATGTCGAGGAGGCAGGCAATCATACTACTGTAGACTTTCCTTTTGTCTTTACATCATCCGCAATTCTTACGTTGTAATATGTATGTACCTATGTGCCTTTTTAAAATTCTTTCATGTCAATTGATTCGAAACACATTTCTTTTTTAGATCAACAAAGACAAACAAATAAGACGCCTATGAATCTACATGGTGTCAGTTGAGTGGAGGAAATAATTTTGAATGGGCTTCTGGAAATGGCCCCAGTATTGATTCGTGGTGGTAAAACAAGGTGAAAATGAAAATATTATGCTTGTACAAAACAAAATGTGACTTTGAAACCTTCGTAAAGATTCAGGTGAGAATGAAACGGTGAAATGTTTTAGTGAATACTTGAGTTGGCACTCTTTTTCCAAGAAAATAAAATGGGCAGATCCAGACTTACATTGAGACTGATCATCATTTCAGTGTCGTTGAAAAGGAACGTGGTGACTAAAACAAAGTTTACAAGTGAAAGTTTTGACAGATACTAAAAAAGCGGAAGACGGGGGAAAATGCAATCGTATATCAGCACAAACTTGGAAAGTTCGGAGAAACGAAAAGCGAAAGGCAGCTCTTCGGGTACGGATCACTTCCTCGTGCATTCATTTCCATTCCCTTCCTTTCACTCCGCGCTTTTATTTTCTCCACTTTCTAACGGCCTGCATTTTTTATGCTCCTCCGCAACATAAAATGAGTGAATAACCTGTGAATGTGAATGAATGTCTCTGGAGAGATGTGTGTGCACGTTTTCTCTCTTCCTTAACTTAACTTACCATTTCCGTCTTTTCCCCGAAAAGTCGGAGTCTATAGATGTGATGTGATGTATGAGGGATAGAAACAATTTACACTTACTACGTCTTCAAACTAAAGACACAATTTATGTAAGTAGTAACTGAGTGAATGACTGAGTGAGTATTTCACTTCTACTGCATGATATTTTATACCGACTATTTTACTTTTTTTTCTCTCTGACTCTGACTTTTTGTCAATCAGTTTAGTTTAGTTTCACTTAAACTCGAGTTCCTATGTTGTGACACGGTGGCATTGATACAATCAATAGTATCTCCTTGCTTTCATCCATTCCCAGAATAAAATGGCATCAATCGTTCAGGGAATGAAAGAAAGGAGGAAAAAAATTGTAATGCTTTCTTCAGCAATGCCACCTTGTTCGGCGCCGCTGATAGCTCACAAATTACCAACATGCATTTTGACGTTTTTTCCCTGACTTTTCAAATTTAACCCTTTATTGTTTGTCGTTGCTTGGCTCACAGAAGATATGAAAAAATGATTATGTGCACACATGGAAAACTGTTCAATATTCGGAACACAAACATGCCATTTTATAGGGGTACACATGACATTCTTCTTCTGAAAAAAAAATCCAATTCGAAATAAGTGGAACAAGACAACATACCTGTTCGAGAAGTAAAAATAGCGTTTTTATCCTTTTTTGTATTGTCAACAAAAAATGTAGAAAAAAGTGCGCATCTTACATAAAGAAGTTATACATAGCTTTTACAATCTGTAATAGACGATCTGCTGGATTCTTTTACATACACGGTTGCAAATTTTGTTTTGGTAGTTGTGCAAAGTCGTAGAAGCTTGTAATCGTATTTCAGTGTTATGCATACTTTGTTTGTAAGCTTTGTAAAAGACGAACTTTGTTTTTTGTTTCTCTTTCAAAATTCGACTTCTGACTGACTTATCCAATCCTTGTTTGTAAAAAAATTTGGAAGGCTGAAAAATTGAGGGGCTTAAGATGAAGAGCGCTTTTTGATCGCAGGCAGCAGCAATGTTTGTCAGTCTGCTCCAGTTTACTTTTCTCCTTACATTTCCCTTCTTAGAGTTACAATGTAGACACTTTTTTGTTTATTTGTTGTCTCACATTTCCTGCATACATTTCAGGCACTCATCAGAGAACACCCAGGGAGCGTTTCAAATATTGGCTGAGAAAAGTGATAACGGTGCTGTTCAGTCAAGTGGGCGTGGGCTTGATACTCGTCTGCTACACAATACTGGGTGCAATGCTCTTCGTAAGCATCGAGGCCCCGGTGGACAGTCGGCGTCTCAGCCAAGTGGCCACTCTACGCTCCGCCACCGTCATTCAACTCTGGAATGTCACACAAAGCTACAACGTGCTCTATGGAAATGAATGGAGGAGCGAAGTTGACCAGATTGTTCGGCGATTTCAAACGGGGCTGGTCCGTGAGATTAGGCTTGGCTATCAAGGAATAGACGCGAAGAAGCCATGGACGTTCCCACAAGCCCTCATGTTTTCCCTCAGTGTTTACACAACGATTGGTAAGTAAGGAAAGAAGAGACGACAAAATTCTAGACAATGTCTCTCTCTGATATTTGAGAAAATTACTCCCTCACCATTTTTTGCCCCTGGAGAAACTTGGAGCATTCACATCGCATTTTTCCTGCACTGCATTTTTTCAATCATATTTCTTTCTACGTAGCTTGCATTCTCACCGCAAGCAAGTCTCGAGAGTCGTTTGTTTGCTTGTTTGTCTCTGTGTACTTTCCCGGCGCGAGGAGAAATTGCCACTATCAAATGATGAATGCGGTGGTGATTTAGTTGGTCTTGGATCAAGAACCATGCTCAGTCCCGCTCAACATTTTCCCCCATTCGTGACAACTTTCGCAACAACAACAAAAATCTCTCTTCATAGGGCATCATTGAACAAACAATTTCAAGAATAGAGCAAAAGCAATAAATGAAGGTAACCCAAGAATGTTTTATTTAGTCTTCACAAGTCTTTTTTTTTCAAAACTAAAACAAAACAAAAGTGAAAAATGTTACTCGCAGCACGTGGCAACACTCAATTTTCTGGCACTTTTACCATCCAAAAAATGATGATTTGCACCGAAATTGAGAAAGGTGGTTCTTGATGTGGTGTGGTAAAGAGAAAAAAGTTGATGAGTTTTGAGTTATGAACATAATAAGGATTTGAGTAAGAGTTGATTAGGTTGAGGAAGAGCAGGCCGATGTCATAATATTGGCAACATGGAAGCAAGCGGGTGAGAGAGAACGACCATTAAGCGAGAGAGGGGCATGTTACGACGTTATCCTAGCCATTTTTTTGCCAAATGTAATAAAATTACTCGTGTTGAAAGCTTTGCTCGGTTTGTTAGTGTCATGTAATTTTATTCGTTTTTCATGGGAAAATTATGAGAATGTCACTTTCCATCCGCAACCATCAGTCTGCATTACTTACTTAAAGGATCGTCACTCACTCACTCACTCTCAGAGAAAATGTAATCTAATTCCTTTGCAAAATGTTTACCTTTCGCTCTTTTCCCTCTCTGGCTGCGTTCCTTGTGCTGAGTGTTGCGCAGTTGTTTGTTGTTTTCATAGCTTTCCCTCCCCATTTTCATTTTCATTCCAATGAAAATGTGAAGCAAGCAGAAGCAACAGCAGCACCAGCAACCAGAAAGAGTGAGAATTGGGAAATAATCAGGATCGCGTGCTCAAACGAGACATTGCTCGCATATTTTTTCTTACTTGTTTCTAAGTAATGCAAGGGAAACTCACGATGCAATGCAACTCGCAGAGGAAAAAACGCTAATGGATCTCCACACAGAGAGAAATGTAATGTCTTTTTAATATATTTCCTTTCTTCCATTGTTTATCCCCTGCCTATCTAGGTTATGGCAACCTGACTCCGAAGACGGACTGGGGCAAAGCAACAACTTGTCTTTACGCCCTAGTTGGAATCCCTCTGCTACTCCTTTACATGGCGAACGTGGGCGATCTACTGGCAACAAGCTTTCGACAATTCTACCGCACTTTGAATCGGTAAGATCTCTCATTCTTTTCTTCTCGTACAATCCCAGCTCTCAATTCATCCACACCACCACCACCACTTACAACAAATTTCTTTCTTTCCCTCTCTCACTCTTTGTTCCACTTAAAAGAATCTCGCATAGACACACACACATTTCAGTTGTGCACCATCGTAACGCTACGTTACGTCTTGTGTGCAGAGACGAAAAAAGCGAGACGGAGTAATTCGTATAATAATAGGGAGAAAGCAACAAGGAAAAAGAAAATACCATCTTTCACTCTTTTCAGCCCTCTTTCATTTCAAACTTTCCACTGAGTACGTACGTCTATTCCCTACAATATCCACCGATATATCATGCCTTGAAATTGGATTTTTGTACTTATCAGAGAAAAAAAAACCATACAACACTTGACTTTCCACTCTTTCCTCAGCAATGTGTGTAAATACATACGTACTCTTGTTCGGAGAGCTGTTGTGCTCTGCTCGACTCAGACAAAGGCACAGACACACATGAGACTGGTGGCAAATTTGTAGTGAAAAATTGGGAACGAAACAAGATTTTGTGTATTAGAAGTAAAAGTCTAACATGCAGTCATTGCACACACACTTTTTTACAGTCATCTCACCATTCTCTTGAAACACACTTACAACGAGAAGATACATCCATCCATTCTTCTACATTGACTGAGTGGGCTTCGTGTGTGCATTTGCGGAGTGAGTGACTGAGTCGTCTTTCTCAGAGAGAATGTAATGTAATGTAATGTAATGGGGACTCGTTTATTTATCCAGAGCGAAAGAATAAAAATGAAGAATGTCTCTATAACTTGTACATAAATACAAAGTGGTCGTTCGTAACGACCCACTCCGCTTTCCCTTGTTCCTCTTCTCCTTCTGCTTTCTCCTGCTTTCTCCACCACCACGATGATGATGTTGTAATTTAATGAAAGCTAGGGAGAGTCGACGAGCAGGGAAATTACAAAGCGAAAAGAAAAAAAAACGATATAAGAAAGAAATGCATGATGAAGAGAGTGAAACTCCTGCGACGGAGAAGACGAAGACGATGCTTCTTCCTCTGCTTCAGCTCTTGGTTAGTTGTTGCGTTGCAGTGGCCAGATAAAAAAATACGAAAGTAATTCTTCACCCATGGCTCCCCCAAGGTATTTCCAGCATAATGTTGAAGATATTGGGAAAAGAGGCTGCTACTCACTCAACTTATTTAGAATGTTATGCATATGGAAAAGGCTTGGGATGTGATGTGCGCAATTTGGGGAGAGTGAGCAGGAAGAAAGTAGGGGTGAAAAGCGGAAACTCGCGAGCTTCTTGTTTTCCACGAAAATGAATGGTGGACCGCAACGGGAACGCAATACTCATTTCCATCGGGAGTGGCTTTTAAGCTCATCCAAGATTGTCAATTTTGGTGATCAATATTGTGTATTTATCAGGACAAATGTGCGTGTGGAAAATTTGGAGCGGCGTTTATGTATGTGAATAAATAAGTGTGCATGGAAAATGCAGGCAAGTGCCAGGATTCTACTTACTTGCAAGTTAACACACGCCACTGCCACAATCATCAGCTCTCTCTCGCCAAGTTGGTAGAAAAAATGCTTTTTGAGTAACTTAGACAGTTTCGCAGTTTTACTCAGTTTTTTTTTACCCAGAGACATACATACATAACATGAGTCTGGTAGATGCGGACTTGTAAATGGAATGGAATGGAGAAATTATTATTATTATTATGCTCATTATTATTACTATTATTATTATTATTATATTATAACATCGACATATCGTGGCATGGAAAAGGGAGAAAAAGGAGAGCAGTGGGAAACAATGAGAAAAGAGGAAGAGTGTGCACGAGACATGTAGAATGGAAAAGGCGAGATATCCATGACAAGACGGGTGAAAGTGTGTGAGAGGATTCTGTGTCTGTATGTGCCATTATTAATGTACACATGTACATAGAATGTAGCAGCAATGTTTTTATGTACAAGGTTTTGAATGCTGTCGTTGCCAAAAAGTAAAGTGTAGCAAAGCTGTTAATAGTTGAGTTCAAGACTTGAGTCTTGAGAAAATTATACATTATGCTGTGTGTGGGTGAGAAAAGAAAGACGTTTTGTAGGTTTCGTAGGAGAAAAAAAGGAAATTTTCGTGTATGTATACATAAAGTAAGCAAGTGGTAGTAGACGAGGCAAAAGCTTTTTTCCCAATTTGCTGCTACTGCCATATCTAGAATTTATTCTCCTCGTTCAACCATATTTTGATTAGAAATGGTGGCAAAAAGGAGCATGTAGCTGAGTGAAAGTGAGAGAAGAGCAGGAGCTGGAGGGACTGGGGTACTTTCACCGACTTCTTTATAGGTCGTCTTTAAAATTGCTGTGTGTGTCTAGAGTGAGTGTGTGGAGGCTCACTTGCCTGCTCGTTTTCGTGTCCTTGTTGCCTGAGAAGTATTAAAGCAGACGAAGAAGCGTCACACGAGGAAAGGAAAGTCGATGTGGTTGGTTTTGGTCTGCTGAAATGTAAACGTACGTTGCCAACGATGGCAAAAAAGTCTAATATTATCATTATTATTACTGTTATGGAGAAACACCAATCTTTTTGCAGTGCATGCATGCTACTTCCACTACTTACTTCCATGTTTCCCAAATATCTGGAATGAATGGCTTGGAAATGCTATGAAATAAGGCCTAACTTGGCCGCGAGTAAAATAGTAAAAAAAAGTTGCAAGAATCTGGGATTGAAAAGTGTTCTCCTCCACGAAAATCTGATGTATTGGATTGGGTCCAATTCTCAAATCGCACCCACTGAGAGTAAAAGCGAGAGAAAGTGAACTGACGGAATTGCACATTTTTCAAAGCACACTTCCCTTTCCCTCTGCTTTCTCCTCACTCACTCACTCGCGCACTCAGTCAGTCAGTCAGTTACAGATACACTCGTCTTTTACCCATTTTGTCGCTTCTTTTCTTCTTGGCTCCCATTTTCCCCCACTTTGTTCACCAAAGCCACCGTTTTTTTCTGCTGAGGTTTCTCCTGAGTGAAATCAAAGATGAGAGGAAAAATTCATGGCTACATAATGCAAAACGGCAGGCAGGGAAAACGGGCGGCGAAGAAGGAAAAGAAGAGCAATGACATGGTAAATAAATAAGTTTTTGCTCAAGCACACGGCCGATGCTACGTCTTATCCCTCTTGCAACTTCACGCCAATCTCGGAAGAAAGTTAGGCGAAGCACGAAAGCTGCAAGGATCATGCTATTTCCAAGACTGAATCTAAGCTAAGTGTAAGTAGAGCAGCGGTCGCTGTCGCTCTGAAATACTGCGTGCAAAGGCACTAACACGCAGTTAGACCTGACTAAAACGAGTTGCGAACATGACACGGAAAATATATTTTTCAAAAAAGATAGAGTGAGAAACACGCTCCTCCTCCATTTCTCCCCCGTTCCAATAAAGCGGAAAAAGAGTCTTAAATTTCAACATCCAGCAAAAAGCAGAGAGTATTTGCATAAATATTGGGAAAATACTGCTTCCAGGATTGACAACAATCTCAACATTTCTCTTCCTCCTACCTTTTTCAAAAGTGGGCATTGAGAAGTTGCCTGTTTACTTTTTCCTGCTTTTTCCTTCTCCGCTTTACATTTCTCACAGGAAGTGTTTCTAAGTGGGGTCCGGTCATTTTGAGAGATGAATCGGTAATATGTAATGCGGAGGCGAGGATCGAGGAGGCGATCTCCACAGAAACTTAAGTGGGATGAAAAAAATATTTCGTGTACGATTGACTTTGTCGTTTTGGTAAATCGTGGGATGAGATGAGAACGAGTACATTTATGAACATAATAAAATATGATCATTCGCGGATCACTCTCAGTAATAAATACACATTTAGCGTAAAGAGGATGTTTGGCCGAGCAAGAAGCGAGTGAAGTGGACGGTCTCGTATAAAAATGATAATAAATTTGTGCAAAAAAGGGGGCACGACATCGACGTACGTAGATCTCGTGGAAGTGGAACATGGAGCAGAAGGATGCGCGTGGAGGGGCAACTAACTCAAACTCAACTCGCTCCAGCTTCGCCAAACTCGTACTGGACTATCATTGGGCAGTGAAATAAATTGAGAATGTCTGCGAGACATGAAATTAGAGAATGATGGGAACGACAGCTGAGAATTGTGGACAGTCATTTGTGCTCCTTGACTCTCTCGCCCATCTCGTGGATGAAGGGACGACAAGAACAGAGGAAAACGAATGGTCATCGTTCCCATCCATCCCTTATTTTTATTCCGTCTCCATGACAGGAAGCTGCTTGAAATTTCACAAGAAAACGATACGGAGGTCCTGTCCGTTGCTAATATTAAAATAATGGGGGCACAATGGGTTGCCAACAGTTTGAAAACTATGTGGCGCTGCAAACTGCACCACTGAACCATTCGAACTTTTTAAAAATTTTATAGTAAAAGGTGAACAGCAAAGTTGCTAATTGCGATTTGGGCGGTAGCCTTAATGATATAAATTTTGATTACAATTTTATTCGAGAATTAGTAAATCTCCTTGCTCTCAAAATTTAAGTAGATAAATAAACAATACTAATAATTATAGTAAATATCATAGATGTTATTATAAATTTTTCTGAGCCTGGAAACCCACCAATGCTCTTACACTCCACAAGTTCAGGCCAGTTTTTTATTTTTGTGCCGCTGCCACCTTCCTACTTACGTAAACACAGAACACATGTCATGTGCCAAATATCTAGCAACCACCGCAGCAGCAGAGAGACGCAGCTTTGCTCAAAATGGGCAAATGTCTTGAATTTTACTTTGCACGCCAGCTTACCGACAGTTTTATTATTCCTCTCTGCAATTTTCCTGGGAAAAGTTGTGCACGCTGTTGCTGTGTCAGCATGCTACTTTAGTTGTAGTGCTCATAAAAAGTAAACGTAATAATAATGCAGTCATCGTTGTCGTTAAAGTACCTCCGTCCAACTCCATCGCTCTGCTCTTTTTTGGAGGAGAAACGGCAGCGAGAGGATTGTGATCCGCTTTTAGTCCGCCAATGTGAACGTTGGAACATGGGAAGGAAATAAAATAACCTATTTATTTAAATACTTACTTTGTCTTGTTCTTGTACCTAGACCTGAAGTAGAATTGANAGAATTGAAAATGAACAAACAAGATTATAAGGATAAGCCACTAATAAAAATGTTTACATTCACATTTATTTTTAAAGCACGTCCATGAAAGAAATGAACACGGACTGACCAGAAAATGCGCTCTCCAAAAATTCTCTCACAATAAAAGAAGCGATTCTTATTCGAAACAATGAAAAAATTGCATTTGAATATTTCTTTCAAATGTAATTTAAAATTAAGCTAATTTAATTGAAAAGAAAGTATCCGGCGTTTCTTTGAGTCTCTTTGCATTTCCTTCACAATTTGTTTTCTCTACGCTACCCTCTAAAATTTTCCGCGATGTAGCACAACGCAAACGTGGGGATGGAGAATCCACCTTGTTAAATTCTTGCCGAGCACATGTCAGATTCTCCTGGCCTAGTTTCGAATCAGAAGATGCATTGAAAAGAAAACGTATTTTTGAGAGAGAGAAAAAGAAAGACATCAGTCAGTGTAAGACGTTGTGTCCGCAAGGAGGCACGGACTTGGAGCAATAAGGAAAACAGGAAGTTTATGTAGAAAAGAAATGGTAAAAAGGAAAGAAAAAAAATGCAAAGGAAAAAATAGAGTTCCATTTTAATTCACAATTCCAGATTACCTTTTCATAGAGAAGTTTCTTTGTACGGGAATGTTCTTCCATTCATGCTATGTATGTTCGGTTCAACAAAATAAACGATGAATATCTGCTCAGCAACGCGCTCCTATTTTTCTCCTTTCTCAAGGAAAAAGCATGAAACGTTAAATAAACAAAACGCAAAAAGGAAACGTCTTGATAAGGAGCGTAACCTAAGCTAAACTAAAGCTACACTTTTTTTACACAAGACACGCTCATTGTTCTTCTCCATTTCGTTGCATTGTTCGAGAAAAGAAAGGAGATTTGAGAACTGGGCTAAAAAAAATTCGAGCCAAGCTCGCTCCTTCCTTAGGTTCTTGGCTCAGTGAAATTCAGCAGAGGAAAAAATATACGAGATAGGAATGTACCTGGATCCTCATCCTCTTTTTTTCTTTTTTCTCCGTCTCTCTCATCCTCACTTGTTTATTTCACATTCTCTTCTTTTTACCTCGAGAAAAGAAAAAGTGAGAGTCTACAGTGTCCTCTTTATCAGAGAAATAGTGGTGGAGTGGAGTCTCGCAAGTCCCACTACACACATTCAACATTCCTCGTCTCGCTTCCTCTTCTTCAAATCTGCTCGCTGCTTCTCTTTGTGACTCGGCCCACACAAACTTTATGGGGGAGAGAATGGAGAAAGGAGAGACGCTCTCATTTGAGAGAGAAAAGCGACTCGCTCTTTTCTCTCGCATTCAACTTTCTCTTCCTGTTACAGTTTTCAGAGGAACGATGTATTGAGTACTGATGAAGCAGCATGCGTTATTTGCTTGTTTATTGTTATACTATAGATTTTGCATATTTTATTATAATGCTATCAACTCACTCAGAACCTTCATCTCAGTGCAAGCTGCTGCTGCTGCTGCTGTTGCTGCTGCTCTAGTGACAATAATCCAGTTCCAGGAGTATGCAATGTGCCATGGCAGCTGTGTTCCTGTTCTTGGAACTCCGAAATTCGATGGATATTGGTTTTGTGTTATTTAAGGATGAAGAGGAATGCGGTTGCGAGGAGAACAGAACAAGTTTTTTCCCCTTCCTTTTCTTTCTATGAGGTGATTCTCTTCAAAGATGAAGTTGATACGCGGATAAGAATGAGGATGAGGATGGCGATGAGATGAGATGAACTCGAACTCAACTCGGTTTACAAACCAAACACGACATAAAATATCAATTGAATTGAATCTTGAATCTTTCCACGAACTTTTCAAGCGCTCTTTGTGAGTATGTATGTGTGTACTCAAGGTCTTTTGTATACACTACGCTGTATCTATATTAAAATTGGAAGGAAAAAATCCGAATCAAGTCTAAAAAAAATGTTCCGGAAATACAATGTCATGTCATACAATGTTACATCTACAGTGGCATCGTCAGCCAGCCAACGTTCTTGTCTCGGATCTCCAACGCTCCGCTCCTTGTTTAGCGAGCGCTCATCATGATTTGTGAGGGAAAGCAAGTGAAAGCGGAGAAAGAAAAAAGGAAAAGATGTTCGTAAGGATAAGGATGTGATGTGATGTAGGTAAGGAAGGAGTTATGGGAGAAAATGAGGAAAAGGATGTAGAAAGAGAGAGAAAGAGAAAAGATGCCAGTGTTTGTAGACATCCGACAGAAATAATATGCGTGCTTACTCACAGGCCTGATGCTGCTTGCTTAGTAAATTGCGAAGCATTCAAGCTGATCCTCTTTCATGCATCATGGTTTTATTACGATTTTGCTGAGTCTCTTTTGCTGGGAGACTCGACTAGAGTAGACTAGTAGCTGGAACAAGCGGAGAATCTTTTCCGGGGCTAAATATCTCCTTTTTATTTCTTACTCTCCAACAAACGAAAGAAACGTCTCTGAAGGAAGGATGCTGATGAGATGGATGCCTCGTGAAGGAGAAGTGGAGGCGGAAGGAAAGCAATAAGAATATATCTACGCATTTGGGATATTTGTTTTTTAAACAAGGAAACGGGTGGAAGTTGACGAAGTGAAATTGTAAATCTTATTTGGGGAATGAGTACGAACGTGTCATGTGATTGCTCATGTGGGTATCCAGCAGAAGGAGAGAATTAAAGAAGGGGAAAGTTGGGATGAGGAGGATGTGCATTTGATGTAAATGGAGATTAGAGTGAGCGGCTAAAAGCGAGACAATGTGTCTTTATTGACTCTGCTTTGTATGTTTTGCTGGTGTTATGTTGCAGATGCGAGAACCAAGTCAACAAAATGAGAGAGTTAAGCCGAGAGAGGAGACGTCGGAGAAGGATGAGCCTTGAAGGAGAAAATGAGCAAGAAGCGGATCTCATTGTTGGACGACGTAATGCCATTACTGCCGCAGAGTTCGTTGAGACCGTTGCCACTGCCGTTCGTAGTGATTACGCCAGGACAGGTCAGAGTAGAGATGGAGAAAGGATTGGAGAAGGACGGAGGAGCAGCGGCAGAAGGCAAGATTCTACGGCGGATTTCAATGAGAGTGGTGTGGATAATAATGAGTATGGGGCTAATGAGGTGACGATACCAATTTCAACTTGCCTCTCAGTCTTCTTCTGCTACATTCTTCTGGGATCGATACTCTTCTCGTGGTGGGAAGGCTGGGAATACTTTGAAGGCTCCTACTTTTGTTTCGTGAGCCTGGTGACGATCGGATTTAGTGATATGGTTCCAGGACAGCGGCGAATTGTGAGCAAAGCTCTGCTCCACACATCTGTGGCAACCACGGTCGCTCAAGACAACGACGACCAGACTAAATCCAGTGTCAGCATTAACAGTGAAGCTTTCGGTGGTGGGGCTGCTGGCGACGCACACGGCGCGACGCCAAGTGGCAGCACGAGTGCTGGTGGCAGTAATGGACGAGAGGAAAGCCTGGATCAGGTTGATGGACAGCTCATTCTCTGCTCCATCTACATCCTTTTCGGCATGGCACTCATGGCCATGTGCTTTCATCTCACTCAGGAACGCTTCTTCACCACGGCGAAAAAATTAGGCAGAACTCTTCATTTAATTTAGCAAAAATAATCATATCAAATATGACTTGCCGTCACCGTGCCCGCCTCCCTTTTAAGCAGCCAATGTTTTTGCTCCCACTTTCCCTTCCAAAGTCGATGTACAACAATAAAACTTTGCCATTATCTGGTCCGTCCTTTGCTCCGCTAAAATTGAAACGCATCTATATTATGTATGTGTTTACGTAATTACCGTGAATCTGTGTCTTTTATCTGTGCTCTCAACAAATTCCATGCCACGCTTCGTTGCCCAAGTCGAACGCACTTAACAAAGAGCGTCAGTGGCAGATCACGATGACGATGATGATGATGATGACGGTTCCAACAAGTTGATGAAAATGTGTCTGACACTCTTGATTAATGTGAATGTGAGGAGAGAGAGAAAGCTGCTCCCTTCGGAAGTGTTGGAATACGCTTTAGCAGATTTTGAAAAAATAAAATAAAATACAACACAATCAGCTCATGCTCGTTATCCTTGCTTAGTCAGTGTTCATCAAATCCTAATTCCGTTCCAATCGCACAGCCCCGAGCTCTCCGCGTCACTCTTTCAGTGCGTTGCGTGTGGCAGACTTTGAAAAAGAGGGCATTGTTCTGGAAAATCGTCGATGACATCCAGAAGCTTCGGGGGTAAGTGATTGTCAAAGTGATAGAAATCGAAGTCACATTTACTACTTGTGAGCGAAACACACGTAATACACACACACACTAACTGTCATTGTCATCATGATCGCCGTCATCATTTCATGATGATCATCAGCCTCCTCCTGGAGAGCATAACTTCTCCTGGAGTCAACTTTCTTCTGCTACTAAAGCATTTGAAACAGATCAAGAGGCATTTAGCCGAGCTTCCTGGAGTTTCGGCCACGAGGCGATATCAGAGAAAGGCAGCGGCGGTGATGGTGATACTCCAGTGATTCTTATTGTGAGTGAGATGCCTTCTCCAGAGTAATTTTGTGCTTCATCTCGTATACTTTATGATGACGTGCAGATACATGGAAACGCTTTGTCTTTCTTCGTTTTCTCTTTTCTCTCCTCTCCCTCACTTTGCTGACAAAGCAGAAACTCTCCGCGTTGATCTCAATCACATCATTGTCACAGGAATCTTGTACATGCTACAGATCTGTATAGGATATTCTGCTCTTCATTTAAACTGGATGGAGATCCTGGTGCAATAATGTGAGGGAAAGCGAAAGAAAAGAGCAAACGAGTCACTGAAAGAGCCGTTGGCAGCAGGTGACATAAATCTAAAACTAACAAAGAAAAAATTCTTGTTACACTGTTTGTATATGTATGTAACAGAGAAAGTGAGTTAATGTTTAACTAAAAATAAACTAGGTAAATATCCAACTTTATGTTACGGCAGTAGAAAAAAATGTGTGTGCAGCCGAGATGGAACTGGCTCCGAATCGAGATGTGTGTTCGTGTAGGTAAAATAGTAAAAGTGGAACAATGTGTGTGAATACCATTATTATTGTTAATATCATCTTCGTTCCTTTCCTTCTCGTCGTTCAGACAAAGAGCAGTCTGGAGGCTCGTAAAATGACACGCAGCATAATAATGTAATGTAATGTGTGTGAGCGTAGATAATGTAGCTTGCAAAATATACTAGATATTATACATACACATATGTATCAGAAAGGGCAAAGGAAATCTTTCTATGAAAAACTACAAGATGAGTCATCGGAATAATAAAAAGGAAGAAAAAGAAAAGGGTGTTTCTTTATTTCATTTCATTTTCTATCTATAGCACATGTACGTATTTATTACAAACATTGTTATTCTACATATGATTATAGCAACAAGGTTTTTCTTTCATTCTTAATATTCATCTCAGTTTGGTTTCAGGCTGTTGTATCTTCTCTGTTCCACATCTGTGAGCTGAGTACCTTAGCACAGCACTCGATTTTTTGCACAATATCAATATCATATCGCATCTCATTTTCTTAGCCCATTCGTACATAAGTGAGTGAGAGCGAAGCAGAAACGATTATAAGTTTTTGGGGACATTTTCTTTCATTATGTAATCTCCGCCATGCAAATATGTAACAAAATGTAAAAGTTAAAAAGTTGAAAGTTTTCATGTCACGTCATCACATTATTACATAATATCTTATGTATCTCTTATTCAACCAGACCAGGCTAGTTTCTTATGTAACGTCAGCAAACATCGTCAACGAATTTTATGTAACCCGTGGAAAATTGTGACGTTATGTAAAAGTCGTTATGTTAGCGTTTAATTAGCTTAATCTGCGTTTAAATGTCTGCAAAATTAAGAATTATTATTACTTAAGCCGAAGGTATACTTGGAATAAAATGGACTGAAAGCATTTGAAATGAATCGACGTCGCAAATAACCTGGAGATAATAGCTGTCACAGACGTGGTATAATTTATTTTTTGTTCGCTTCAATTAAACAATTTTATTGAGTAAGTTGGTTCGTAATAGCTTTGACTAGTACATAACGACTTTGAGGAGTTAAACGGTTTCGCAGATGCGGAGACAAGAATCTCCGACGCTCTGTGGATGATGGCTGTTTATGTGGCCCATATAAATATTAGGTGACGTGAAATAAGAATGGACAGGGATTGTATTTTTTTCTCTGTTCGCAAAATAAATGTCAGTTGGAAAAGTAATAATAAAGTTTATGAACTCTGAGGAGGACGCACGCAATAACTCTCTCGTTCGAGGAGCACACACGGAGGAGGACGAGGCACGGAATGAGAAGAGACGGATGTCGTAGATCCTTGAGTTGGACATTTTTATATTTATTGGAAAGCCGTAAAAATATGTTATATTGCTTTATCTAGGTTAGTGCAGAAAAGCTCCACTTTTGTGCTGCACACATGAAAAAAGTTTGCTCTAGTAATAAGAATAAAAAGTATCAGAAAAAAGGAGAAAATCTCTTTATGAAAGGACTGTGTGTACATTCCATTTTCTTCGAGTGAATAAAGACGTCCATTCTCGTCTGATGGATGCTATGCAATATATTTTAAAATGGTGAAGTGTTAAGCTTCTTGCATAAAAGAGAACCACCACCACTCGAGAAAGTCCAATGTGGAACACATTTTTTATGTGGAGGAGAAAAAAATGTGCATAATATGCATGTTATTATATTACTTGTATGAGTGTGTCCGCTCAAACTTGAAAATGTGTTTAGTCTCAGACATGACACCGACACCCTGATTTATGCATCTATACAGCTGTTTGAAAAAGAAACTTTTGATGGGAATTTATGGCATATTTATCTGTCTGCTTTTATGCAATATTGCGGGCTTAGATTTTTTAATAAAATTGAGAAAGCAATTTAAGAGTTTTGTTATATGCACATAATAATAATGTATTTTTTTGCTCAGAAGAGGAAAAGTCTGTCTATTTCCCTTCATAAAAGTTGTGTGAACCCGGAGAAGTGAAGAAGGGACAAAAAAGGTAGGTTATGTATGACATGATATAATGGGATGTTGTGTGATCTCCTTTGCTTTCACAATGTCCAAAAATAAGTTGCAGCGGCAGAAGAATAAGATGCGACGTGGTCGTCCATCCTGTCACCTGATGTCTATCTTGGGATGTTATCTGCCACTTTTCCAATACTTCATCAACTTTTACTTATGTCTCCAAACAGTAATATCGTTGCCACTGTTCCTATATCTGGGCTCAGCTCGCCGTCGTCATCACAACTGTGTACCGCTGCTTTCTTTATCTTTAATCGTCGAATTTTCCTTTCATGTCTTATTCTAAGGCACGTCTCAAAACTACAAGGACACTTGTCCCTCAATTCGATCTTATACTCAGATATTGCTTTTTCTCTGCAAAACCCTACACAAGTCCTCCACACCCACACACAGGTTCAAAGTTGACACAAGAAATTGGAAAGAAGCAACTTTTTAAATATTTCCCCTCAGTTTAAGCATATCTGGCTGAAAATTACGGTCGCCTTTTTGACAAATCTTTATTACTCGAGCTTTGCGATGCCTCCACTTTCCGATGCGAAGCAGGACAAAATGAAGCCAACAGAGTGTAATAAAAAATCTTAGAAAACTACTCAAGAAAAAAGCAAGCAAAAAAATGTTGGCTGTCGTTATTACAATTGCAGTAAAAAAGGAAGAGGGAAGCAGTAATAGTGTTGCGTTGCGTTTTGGTGAAGATGGATGCAATGTGCTAACATAAAATATACTACTTATTTTATTACTTCTGCTACAGAGAATGGCGCTCACCAGGACGAAAAAAAGTCAGCTAGAGTAATAAGTAAAGGATTGGCTAAAATGTATCTGTTTCTGTATCTTTCTCTCTCGCTATGATCTATTTGAGATGTGTCTCCATGAAAGTTTCAAGTCGTCAAGACAAGACAGATATTTGTGCTGTGTTGTGTTCTATTATATTATATTAGTTAGTGGCATCGCATTCCGCCTTACTTTCGTAATCGTCCTTCTTGCTCCTCTGGTATAATAAATAAATGGAGAAAGTAAAAAGAAGGCGAAGTGAGAGCAGACGAGTGGAGTTGCACTGGGCAGGAGGTTTTTGTGTCTTTTCTTTTTATTCCACGGATGAATCCTACACCACAACGAAATAATAAAAAAGTAAGTAAGACAGCATGTAGTAGTAGTGTCTTATTTTTTACTTCGTTTCACTCACTAACATAACAGGAAAACTCTAAAAGAAGCTGGAATGAACAAGTCTCAAGAGGAACAACAAAGATGAAAAGTTTTGATACGACGAGGAAAAAAAGTTGCAACTTATCTTCCTTTTACACTGGTCCTTGCCTTCCACTCTTTTTCCCCGTAAACTTTGGCGTGAGTGTGAGTCGGTTGCTCTCTCTCAACCAGCTCAACTTGCTAATACCATTACGCTGTTTCTAATAATACCAGTAATGTGGTGTGTGTACGATCCTTAAATACTTCCACGAAACTGCTCAACGCCGCTCCTTCCTTCCTCCTTTACTTTCTGACATGTGAATGAATCGCAGTCATTATTTACCCTTATAATTCTTCCCGTTAAGAGATCAAGTCAGGAGTCAAAAGTAATCATGACATGTGCGTTTCTTCCCCCCTTCATTTTGACATTCTCGTCAAACCAGAAGAGTAAATAAGGAAGCTGCACAGAACACAACCGAACAGTGCAAAGAAATAGTTCGCTAACTCAATTTACTCATCTTGTGCAAAAAAATTTTAAACAAATTGCAAACGTCTTTAGAGCGCTCTTTAATTTTTTCTTCAACAAGAACCCCTTACATCCGGGGAAATGAAATGAATGTGAGTAATTTTAGATGTAAAGATGGTTTTCCACTACACATTTTATTTAGCAATATTTCATCAACTTTCTAACTACATTGTGTACTATTTGCCCGTGCTCACGCTTTTTAACAGGTGCACGACTATTCGTCATCCTAAAAGTTAATGTCGTTTCCTGAGAAATATTTCTAGTTTTGCTGAGAAAAAAAATTGCTTGTCTCTTTAATTAGGTTGCATGTCTCTTTTCATTTGATCAAAAAATAAAGCTGAATCAACAATGTTAGAAATATAATATGATGTTAATAAATGACATAAGAAACGGAAATGAAAAATAGGTCAGGATACATCAAAAGCAGCTTGTTTGTCATCCAACTTCAATCATTTTTTTGTTCTGGAAATCATCATGTAACTGGTAAATAATGTTGACCAAATCTAATTTCCTGCTTTCTAATTTAGAAATCCGACCTTTTCTCTGTAGTCTAAAAAAATAAATCTAGGGATAAAATGTACTCTGAGCGTGTGATGTAGCTTCCAGCTGCTTTGTTAATCAACAGGCAAATATCATCTTTTCTCGTATTAATCACCGGTTCCCGGAAAAATTCCGTGGGTACGTGGAAAGCAGACTTTGAAAATGATTTTATTAAATACGCAATCTAAGCAAACACATCGTCAGTGAGTGCCGAGCTATCTCTTTTACAGCTTCAGTTCACTTGTCTTTTCCGTTATAGACTGTAAATTGGACGGGAATGGAGAACTGAGCTCTCTATTCCACTTAAATGCTTACACACTTCAGATACTCATATCTTTGTTAATCATATCATAACAAAGTATAATTTTTTCTTTGATAGGTAGACACTGTAGATTTTTTTATGAGGCGGTAAAATCAGGCCTAACAATCTCCCTTCGCCAATGATCCTTGTCTTTTTCACACTCTCAATTCTCCTAGCAAAGGACGCCGAGATATATTAAAAAAAAGAAATGAATCTGTGGTTTCCTTATAAAATAAAATATTCACAAAGATGGATGGATAGACAAAGACGTGGAAAATTCTACATACGACGATGACGACTTGATATTTCGAAACGCCCGTTTTCCCCCAAAGCTTTGCCTTACGTTTTGTAGAAAGCTGGAACGCATAAAACAAATAACAGAGAAGGCTTTTTATAGGAATTCACCCAGAATGACATACTTATTGCATCTACTCACTCTCACTCACAGAGCCACTGATGAATTGGTGGTGCAGAGCGTCGTAAAAGAAGGGGAAAATAATGGAGCGAAATGAATGAAGAATAGGAGAAAAAGAAAAACTGAGTAAAGTGAGTGAGGAAAGTGGTGACTTACTAAAACTGAGCAATTTCCTCTTTCTTTTCTTCTCCACAATTTTCTCTTGTGGTGATGACTGGTGGGCTGTTCATGGAGTAAAAGGGAACAGGAGGACGGAGGATGTTTCTTTCTTACTTACTTGAAAGAGGAAAAGGATTTGGAAAGTAAGCTTCTCCGATTTCACCACGCATTCGAACAATGAACCTCATTTTTAATCAGACTTCCCAACCGTGAAACTAATAGGAATACACACACACACATTTTCAACGACTAACGTTCGAAATCTTTGTGGAGCCCAACTCAACTACAAAAAACCATCTCGTGTGTCTATTTACATATTTTCTATCATTCGCCCCCTTTCTGGGAAAGAAAAGCGGACGAAACGAGAGCGTCTTCATCTTCCATGAAATTTTATGTATTGGCTGAGAAAGGGAGAAAAATTTACATAAATACTACCTTGGCGGACTTTGACGACGAGTTGAGTGAGGCACATCCTTCTCCATGTAAGGCAAAGACTGGGCTCCTCCATGTTCCAGTAATTTAATAACTAGCACACATCCAAGCAAAGACCTTTCCCCAAAGAGCCAGTGGTCGTGGCAAGGCGATGATGATGATGGGCATGGCAGAAATGCGAGGCGTACAGAATAAAGTGATAAGTGTGGGTATTAATTTAGTAAAAAAAGTGGAAGCTACTACGTACTGCGTAGGCTGAAGGGAAATCTTGAGGAATGAGACATAAAATGATTACATACTTCATATTCTGCCTCTGTCTATAGTCTTTTGCTTTTATTGCAAAAAAGATGTTCGAAGCAGACGAAGGAAAGCGAGATTTTTTTTACAGTCTTATGACGTAACTTAAGTGAAGAGTCAAGTAAAAGAGGATGTTGAACTGAACCGAACTGAACTGGAGTGTAATGTAAGAAAAGAGAATGGTGACAAGGCCAGAAGGAGGGCGACAGAATAAAATACCCGGATGGATTGTGGAAATGGACAGAGACGACAGTTGCCACTAAAAAGGCCACGCAATATACATAATGGAAGCGGGATGACAGAGAGCATCATCTCATCTCATTCGTGGATGAGATAACTCGCAAAGAAAAAAGAAACGTATATGTTAAAAAAAGTGTTCACTGGTGCTAATAGTCAGTCATATGAGCATGTGGTACAATAAAGCCTTTTACTTTGACATGTCATGACTATGCCTGTCCGTCCGAGTGTGACGCTGCAGTGAGTGATCTTCCCACATGGATATCAACTGATGGACGTTAAAAATGTCTAAATGAAAGCATCCATCGAGTTAACCATGCAACAACTAACAGCCGCCTCTTTTCCTTTTTCCTTGTTTCGCTTACAGATGCGTTGACATCGGGAAAGTAAAGACTTACATAAGAAGAGACTTAATTCAATAGAGAAATGGCTGGAAGCGTAAAATGTAGAACAACAAACACATCATTTTCTTTCTCGCCTTAATACAAAGACAAATAATAAGGTGTAAATCCATTTGTCTCCATCGTCGAAACCAGGATATTTATTGCTCGCACTTTCATTTTTTCCACTATGGAAACAGAATCGAGCGAATATTGCGGCTGACAGCAAATCCTCCAAATCTCTCGTAATTTTTCCCGTGCGTTTCCACACTCACACGTGGTACGTATTCACACGGGCCCTGTGTAATGCATGATTTTTATCATCATTCATACATGCAGCAAAAAAGAAAACAATGGCACAACTCTCAAGAAAACGCGTTTCCAGTAAAACGTTCCCTTTCCTTGTATCTTTCCTCCGTGTCTTCATTGCCTGAATGAGGAAAAGGAAACGGGAAAAGGAGAGAGTGTGAAATAAATAGATGGAAATCTTCCTCTATGCCTACAAAAAATATTATCTTCTTCCTTTCCCCACAAAAAAAAAGAGTTTCACAAAAAAGGAATTAATAGGATCTCATTTCCAATATAAAGTTACATACCTTACGTGCTCACACACCTTTTTGTAGAGATTGATATCAGAGAAGAAACGATAGATTCAGGCAACTAAGGAAATGGGAGAAATCGCACCTTAAGTACTGCTTCCGTTAAAGACATCGCATTTTTACGACTTCATTTTTTGTTTACATTGAACTCGAAGCTGTGAAGAAAAAAATTCTTTATCCAAAATCAAACATTGTACGTGCTGTCAAAGAGTGATAAGTTGGAGACTTCCACTCCCTTTCCGAATGCTACACCTGCTTCCTCTTTCCATCCACAAACGCATTTTCCTCTGAATCTCACACAACCCAAAAAATTTAAGCAACGCTTCCAGGAAAGTGTCAAAGTAAATGGAGGCAAGTGAAAACCTGGCTTGGATTCTGTTTGTCTTTTATCCAGCAATACTTTACATTATCGCCAAAAAATTGAAAAAAGAATTTTATGAAAACCATTTTAACAGACATTTAAGGTATTATAAACGTTTTAATACAAGTTACATTTCATACAATAAACGCATATGTGCCACAAGTGGTTTATTATTAGCTGCTCCTGTTTTAGATAAAAAATAATCCACTGGATTTAAAATTGCCTGTACAGCTTGTACCTGCTTATGGCAAAAATTTTACGTCAAATCTCATTTAAATAAATGGCACAAGGCACAACCGCATCCTTGAAAAAGACAAGCAAAGCATGTTTCTAGACAAGGTGTGAAATGTTTAATTCAGCGCCCAACTCGTGTAACTTTGAGTAACTTTGAGTAACAGCGGACTTTTCCTATGAATGCATTTCCTGGGAGAATTTGCAAAGGAAGAGGAGTGAGATGAAAGAGCAGGATGAGATTAGTAACATGAAAATAAATTAACTTCCAATTAGCATGGAAAGCGACAAAAGTACACTTGTAAATAATAAATACAGCTAGCAATAAAAAGAGCTGAAAGAGATGGAAAGAAAAACAAGGCGATAACTCTAGAGGAATATTTAACGGGAATCAAGGAAGCCAGATCAATTAGAGTCATCACTCTATCCCCATCCATCCAAAAGCAGAGAAACAAGGACTAAGCAAATACGTAAATAAATGAATTCATGCTTTTCTTTGCTCCACACTTCTTCTCGCCTCTGTCCCCGAGGAAGGTGAGCAATAATACTTTGGGATTTGATAACAGAAACATGAGTCATGTTACATGACTCTTATTGTGGCATAAGGAATAAAAAGAACTCGCTCGGGCCGACTCCAACATTACGTGGAATGGAAACTGGCTGAACTCCGGGAAGAAAAGACAAGGAAAGAGCAGAGAGGAACCACAAGTGGGAGCGAGAAGGAAAACAACAACACAAATAATAATAAGGATAATAATATGAAAAAGATGTAGTTTTGTAACAGAGGCGGTGGCTGCATCGTGCCAGGACTTCTCCAAAACTAACTCGAACTCTGAGTTTCCAAGTTTCTCGTGATTCTAGGAAGCAGAGGAGGAAGTTGATCTGAGGAAGAAGCCGAAGAAGTGAAATTTTCGTGCGAAAAGGGAAAGTGGAGCGAGATGAATGTGATTAATTGTTAGAAATCTGAGCCTGCCTCCATTACAATATCAATGTGTACAATGCGAAAAACACTTTTCTTCCAGCTAATGAATGTTTTCCCTTGACACAATGGGGAAGAAGTCCAATGTGACTATAAATTATATAACTCTTCAACCATGACACAAGATTTCCTCTTGTTCCTCCTCCACGAGAACGCCGCCTCACTCCAGCTACCTACTGGATACATACCGAGACAGTTGTGTCTGTGGTTCGTGGTAATATTTAATACTAATATAGTAACAGTAACAAGTAAGACCGGCAGGAAACAAGTCACATCGAACAGAATGGAAGACTGGGCGAAAATTGCTAAGATACCGACGTAACGTGCATGCTTCGCTACTACTAAAACTCATATTACTGCATTAATGCATTCAAATCTCTTTCCAGAATAGAACACGTTATTTTGTACTATGCCTTTTATTTATGTATTTCATTCACATGGTTCGTCCAAGAATACATTTTTTATTTACAAGAAAGAGAAATGAAATCCTTTGACTGGTTTCCTTGCAGAAAGACAGTGAAACCTTGAATATTGCCCTGTTCAGTAAAATAAGGAAAATGGAAATCGTCGTTCGCTCCTTCTCTTTTCCCAACTTTCCTCTCTCGTACACGTGTGCGACCCAGTCGCCAAAGAAAATGTACAAGGCGTTCATTTGAGAATCTAACTCTGAAGAATTGGGCGCTCGTCTCGCCAAAGTCTTTGTTGTCGCTGCTAGGTCAAATCTTGAAATTCCCCTGTCTATGTACATTTCTCGTCGTCATTTGCGAGAGATGAGAATGCGGACGCAGCACGCATTTAGGTTTGGTTTGATGCTGATGAAATTTTTGAGTAAAAGAAATGCAGCATTTGAATTAAGATGAGAGGAAACGAAGCAAGGAAGGCGATGAGACCAGGAGCGCGTTCCTACAACCACAGAAGAGACGAGAAGCGATGTGTTCATGAAAGGAAAATATTTTATTCCACTTCTGTTTGCTCTTGTCTTTTCTTCGAAATGTACGACGCTCTCTGGATTTCACTTCTCACAAAACAAACTCCTACCTTCCACTTCTCGGCCGCTTAAGTAAATATCTTATTGGTACAGAGCACAGAAAATGCAACCACTTTGCTTCGACTTACTACAACTTCCTTGATGAGACATCTTTCTCAATATGTGGCATGGCAGTGGCAGTCTCGCAGCAGTCGAGTCTTACATTTTTCCTTCCGACGCGCAAACATAAAAATATACCCAAATGCTTTGTGGCTTTGTACACTATGGAGCAAACTTCTTGTATATGACAAATGGAGAGATTGGAAAACGTTTTTTTTTAGAAAAAAACCAAATTCAATGTTAGATATAAATTTTTGATAGATATACGCATGTATGCATGTACACATGTAGGTAGATAAGTTGTAAAGCCCCGTGCAAATTTGTTGTGGTAAATTTTCTTTTTCTCGATTTTCAATTTGTTTCTATGTTGTCAGCAATGATTTTGTGAAATGCGCATTTTCTTTCATCCTGAGAACTGGAATGAGAAAAAAAGGTTCATATAGAAAAGATACCTACGTACTTTCAATTCAATTCAGTCCGACTCAGCCATTTCTGGCGTTTGAAATCTCAAATAGATTTTACTATTCAATCTGGCAATTCATACTGACATAATATTTATTTACGAAGTTAACAGGAAATAGATTTTAATGGAGTGCAATAAAACAGAAATTCGGTGCCTTAATTTGATAACTCAATTGTTCAGTGAAAATGTTTTATAAGCTGGAAATATTTGGAAGCTTCACAATTTGGATCGGATTGTTGCACTTAACCTAATCAGATTTTTGGGGGAAAACTTTTACAGGGCTCTTTGGAAGTCAACAAAGCGACAGGCTTTCCATTTCCGAGGTCACTGGGTATAACCATGCAACCGATTGAATTCCCAGGAATTACTTTCCCTGTCCTTTATTCCATTTGCATTCTTTATGAATAAATAAAACTTTATTGTAACTCAAACTAACTCAATTTTGCAGAAACTCAACCCAACTAAGGTGAACTTTGCCAAAGTAAATAACATAGTCAGTTTAAATAAATTATAAACCTTGCTTCATTAGAGCAGAAAATTCGATGAATTCACTAAATTATAGACAATAGCAACATCCTTGCAAAACATCATTGAAATTTGTTTACCTCCTACCATGAGCAACTCGACTAATGCATCTTTCTTTTAAACACTTAATGAACAATATTAGATTAAATATGTTTAAATGTGCATGTAAATATTTTAACTGCACTGGTTGAACTCACCTAAGAAAAAATTTCCAATCGTTTCCTAACTGCTTTACATGTGTAATAAAATCCAGGATCGCATTTCACCTAAGAAGGTTTTAGTGTGCAAGTGTAAGCAGCAGAAGCGGAAGCTCACCGGTGCGCGTTGATGTGCT
This sequence comes from Cyphoderus albinus, assembly GCA_021029165.1. Classification (NCBI taxonomy): domain Eukaryota; kingdom Metazoa; phylum Arthropoda; class Collembola; order Entomobryomorpha; family Paronellidae; genus Cyphoderus; species Cyphoderus albinus. The sequence continues at coordinate 45,969 of VYYJ01000574.1, forward strand.
GTGGTGGCTGTCATATTTTTTCTTTTTCAGTCCTGCTCTGTTCTGTATTCGAAACATGTTAAATATTGGAGATGAAACGGTGCACGTTGCTCACATTCTCACTTTGCAGCACGTGCAAATAAAATGTAGCCAATGTTTCGTGCTCGCATTTTCCCTTGAAACTGCAACCCGTCCAAATTATGTACTCGCTTAGCTCAGCCCAGCTCAGATTTTTTTTTTGTCGGATGAAAAATGTATGCAAGAAAAATCTCCACTCGATGCTAAAAATACGGAGGAAAAATTGTATAAAATAAAAAATGCATTGTGGATAACTATAAGTGGAGCAGGGAAAAAAGCGTGGTGTGCGAGAATTCCGTCAGACAGGGGACCGATGCAGCCACCCACATGGAATTATTCCTTGGATAAAATTCTGAACAAGCTTCTTTTGAACCAGATAGCCTTTGCTGGTGAAAAAATATGAAAGGAGAAAAAGGAAAAGAAAAGTAAAGCAGTTTCCTCTGGTTGTGGCTATTTGATATTCTAAAGACGTGTCTCAGCGAAAAAAAAAAGTTTTTGAGAAAATTCAGCGGAGCTCAAGTAAGGCTTTTTGATCAATAATAATATGTAATGTAATGTGGACGAGAACCACGGGTCTCAACTGCCAATGGCATATTTGGCCATGGTGGATGTTACAGTGGCACAATTTTCATGTCAAACAAGTTGCTCATACGTATTACACTTGATTAGCCTGGAAGGAGAAAGAAAAAGGGTTTGCGCTGCCAACAGGAAGAAAAAAGTATTGAGTCTCTTTCGCTACCCTTCAAAACAATGTAATAATTTTGGGAGAAAAAAGATGACGATGACGATATCGCTTTGTCATCTTTACATGGTTTATGTAAGCAAGCAAGGATTATGTGAAGAAAAGTTGTGTGGAATATGGAGAATAATTTCACAAAAAAAAAATGTCCATATACACGTAGTAAGGGTGTGGGAGTGAAAATATTTACTAAGGCCTGCGACTTTGCAGAGGCTTGCTTCACTTTCTCCTTTAATGGATTGAATTCATTGGAAAGGAAGAGTGAGTGCAGGAGGCAAGGCAACTCCAGCTCGACACGACAAATTTGGCAAAGAAAGATATTAAAAGTGTAATAATATGAACTTGACAAGGAAGTAATGAAAGCATTTTCAGCGAGATTAAAGCAGAGGAGAGAAAAAAATATGAAAGGATGCTGAGTGCACAGTAAATATATTTTCATCATAACTTTTCCTCCCCTGGATAATGTCCAAACACATTGAGGCTGTAAGCGATTATTGGGCGATTACGTTTTAACCAGCACAGCAACCGACACTTTTTCACTCTCTTTCGCTGAAAAATACTAGTCACAAAATTATAATAGGAAGGAGGAAAATCTCATGCTGAGTTCTGGTAAAAGCAAAAAAAAAAGTCATTTGTAAAGAAAACGATGAGAAACAAGTGAAATGTTGGCTTGGGAAACGGAAAGCGTTTTCCAGAATGGATGGTCATGACATCTGCCAGTGAGCGGGGCAGTCAGGAAAACTTTCGCTCTGGACTGGAGAAACAAAACAAAGGCTGGAGAAAGTTTGTGCTGCGGTCGTTCCGCTTGGTAAAGAATGGGTTTCCCATCCTCCCTGTCTCTTAACTAAAGTAAAACCGAGTCAGCTTCTTTCAGCACGAAAAAATAAACGTAGTAAGTGGAAAGTGTAGGGAAAAGTGAAATTAGAAGGATCTACTTTAAAGTAGTAAATTTATAGCTGGGAATTTGTTTGATGAAAGGTCCTAAGCTAACTGATGATAACAGCTCTCACTCTCTGTAATGAAATCAACCACTTTTTGCAGAACACGCAGGCAGCCACTAAGAAAGACTAAAGACCTTGTGTGTGTGTTTAAGATGAGTCATCCATTTCCATTTCATGAGTGCGCCACAGGGTAATAAATATAGACAATTTCTTCTCGTATGGAATGTATCTCGTGCCTATTCCATTTACTCTGCTGTATCGTGTTTTCCATTTTTAATTTCGTTCCTCATGCCCTCGACATGAACAACTTATTCATTATTTTACGTAAATTTAACAATAACAAAGAAAGTTGCGCTACGTTATTTGAGTGAGCACATGTACATATTCGAGTTAGATGAGCACAGAATGTTCGCCAATTACGTCCTCGCAGCATATGGCACATTCTCTTTCCTTCCTGGTTGCAACTAACCTCTTTCTCAGTGTTCCACAACCTACTTACTCAGCAGAGTTTCGAGCTGGAGACTGAGTCTGGTCTCATCTCATCATTACGAATTACGACTACAACGTAAATTTATTTACTAAATATTACGGGCTGGTAATAAAAATAGAAATATTAAGAAGAAGAAGTGTAATATAATAAAGTATGAGCTGAGTTTGCGACGGGCCGGAAGCAGATAGCTCTTTTATGTTGTGGAGACGCACACATTCATCATTTTTGTTCGTTCCAATAATTGCTACAATAAAAATGGCTCCGTTCCTTCTTCAACTTTTCCAGTGTTAAGTTTCAGAAAAGTGAGCGGGGAAGTGGAGCTAAAAAAGAGAAGGATAAGGAAGCAGTCTGTGCTTTAATTACTGCTGTTGCACGGGCTCTGAGAAAATGGGCGCATTTTCCTCTGGAAAACGCTGACAATGTGAGACTTGTTGTCCATTCAGTAATTATGTGCTCTGCTCACCAACAAAACTGCTCACATAAAATTTAGCCAGTGTAGCCGTGTCCGGTGATATTGACATTGTTTCTCTCTCCTTGCAAGGAAGCATATTAATATGGGAAGTTTGCAAAGTCGTAAAATTACCCTCACAACGTATTAAATAGAAGAATCCAAAAAAGTGTGTTACGTTACGTTGAGTCATTAAATTTCAGTTGTTGGATGGAGCAAGTACCATACTGTGGTAGAATAGAGAAATGATGGCGTGTAGAGTTAATAGTAGTTAGTCGGCTACGTATTATTTGATCTGGCCGAGCGATAACTTAATTTAATATAAGATGAAAGTTAAAAGTGTATCACGTTGCTTCCAACTCATCCCGTATTAATGGCTCCTCAAGGACAGTTTCACACATGTGCTGAAACCATTCTGCGACTGGACTAATTGTAGCAATAAATAAATTAAAGCTCTGCTCTGCTCAGCTCCGCTCTGGCCCAAGTTAAGTGCACAGTGAAAATGAAATGCATTGCGGACACCACAAAAGAAGAGATTTTGAAGACGATGGAAGGGGTGTGCGAGTGAAAATATTTACAGAGACCTGCGACTTCCTGAGGCTAGCCTCACTTTATCCTTTAATGGATTGAATGCCGTGAATGACGTGTTTGTTTGTATACATGTCGATGTGAATGAATTCACGGTAGACATCTCCATCACCATCACCACACACGAAAGGAAAGTGTCGTGTCAGAGTAGTCTCCAGTATGAGCATCCGCATTGCTTGCTTTTAGACTGATGTGAATGAATATGGCTTTTTGCTGACTGACTGCATGCAAAAGAAATTGGCTAAAAATGAAGGAAAAGTCTGAATGCCTGGGACCAAAACAGCATCATGATGTGATTACACGGTTGATTGGCCACTGTGCACTGGCACATTTTATTACTTATTGGAAATATGAATGAAATGAAATTTGCCTTCTTCAGCTTTCTCCCTGCAACCATTTAGACGGCTTTATTATGTATTCCATTTCTTTCCGTCGCTCTCTTTCACAATCCTTTTTTTTCTCTTGAAGAAAAGCGCTTTTCTCTTCTCTTGAATAGTCACTGTTATTAGTGGAATAAATGAATGAATGAAACTCATCCTGCTAGTATCATAATAAAAATCCACACGAACTGCACCATCTCTGCCATGATGAAAGTTTTGAAGAGAATTTTTTCTCTTTTTCCGCTTCCTTTCTTTACGAAAAGTCACCCTTCGACAGCATTGCATTTGTCGTTATTATCTGCTCTGTTGTGTTTCAACAGTTTTTGATGCGCTAGTCCGTTCCGTTGCGTGAATCAGTGTGCGGTGCGATGCGGCTCACTGATATTTATGTAATATTTTACTCAGTTTCTCTTTTATAAAGATGCAATGCAACTTCAGCATCTTGCCTTTTACTTCTGCGTATTTGCATGAGCATCTACCTACAAAGAAGGGTAAGAAAGATGCAATTGTTTTTTAAACGATTGCTGAAAGCAGCCAGAACACAAAAACACGCATGAATGACTGTGTTCACAAGCGACAATCTTGGTTAGTCAGAGGAGAGAGACAGGCAACTCATATAAAATTGGAATGACTGAGCCAAGTCGAGGGAAAGGGGAAGAAAGAAACCCATTTTCCGTACAGCCATACTTTTCATGATGCTTCACTCCCCACGAGAAAAAAAGAAAGAGCAACAAACAGAAACTCTGTTTCTTTTTCTTCCCCCTTTCTAACTACGACGATGATGAAGATGATGACAAAGTACGAGATAGATACACACTGCAAGGTAAGTTGGATCGGAGTGGTGGACGCATTATGGTGCACTTCCATTTACTGCACGGTGCACACATCGACATCACCGTACCTCCACTTCCACTTCCACCTCCACCTCCACTCGTTCGTATCATTTTCCCTTTATAGAAATGGCAGTGGACGAAAAGATAGGAAAATGGCTTTAGCCTCAACTTGTCCGTTCATTCGCCCCGCTCTGGAAAAAATGTTGTTGCGTTAGTCTTTGATGAGTTGGAATGGTGGAAAATGTAAGTTAGCGGAGAGAGGACAGACTCACTTTACTTAACTGCACTTATTGTCTCTCTCGTCTGATCTGAGTGAGAGACGGGCATTGTATAACAACGTTTGACTACAAAAAGAGCAGTAAAATGCAGAGACTCGACATGAGCTGAAATGCAGCAGGGAGTGATGTGATATTATATTAGAGAATATCATTCTTTTATGCTTTCCCTTCCTCCATCGAAAATGATTGCTGTTGAATGAAATCGCTCTCCATTCTCTCTGTCCTGTCCGCTCCCTTCCAACTTCCAACCTTCTTCTTTTCATGTTTGAAGAGCAAATTGAAGAAAGGAGAAAAAATGTGTAGGTCGTAAGTGGTTGGTGGTGGCGATAAAGAGAAAGAGCGGGGAGTGAGGTGTAAGGCAAGCAAGTAAATAAAATGAGCAAGGAAGAAGGCAGAAAGCGAACCACTCAGCTAATGTCACGTTCTTGGATTTCCAGGAAGAGAAACAAGGAAAAAACTCGATCCAGAACAAGAGTAAGGAGAATTGCGTGTACCTATGCATAATGTGGTGTGGTGTGAAGTGAGCATGTACATACGTAGGTACATAAGTATTTTGTAGACATGGGGGAGCTGAACTGAACTGGGTATTGTATGAATTTCTTTTCTTTTGCCAGATCCTCCACATCATCGTCATCATGATCATCGTCGTCTCACCATCAACACCACAACATAGCCAAAAAGTGGAAAGAATTACATTACAGCGATAGACTGAGTCAGTGTATTAAAGGAGCGAGTGAATAGGAAGAGAAAGAGGAAGAGGTGGAAGGAGGAAGGGAAGTTAGTTGACATTCGGGAGCCGGGATGGGTCACTGTGCGGTGAGCAAAGCTCCTTTTTTACATTCCATAACTCTTTTCAACCCAACTCCAACTCCTCTGTCAGCTGAACTTTCCAGTTTATAATGTTATTATTGGATTCCATTATTGTGTCCACACGGAGACATTTGCTGTTCAGTTAGTGCAGCTCCTCAAAATGACAGTACGTAGAAAAGTTAATAATTCGAAGGAGTGAAAAACAAGAGATTTAGTGAAAGAGTTCATATTCATCCTCACTTTTCTTTCTTTTCCTACTTCATTTCCTTGCTTCTCCTGCTAAACATTTTCCCTGACAATTTCCACCATCACTGTACATATGTGCGTACGTTACACGAACACTCGAAGTAGAAAACTCGAAGTACGAACATTCGTAGTAGCAGACTCGAAGTTAGGACCACTCGAAGCAGTGAAAACTCGTCGCAGC
>VYYJ01000575.1:0-51944 GCA_021029165.1 Cyphoderus albinus
CTCTGCTGCGTTATTTCAACAGGGGCCTCGGAAACGGTTTCACCTGTCAGAGTATTCACTTTCACTGACTCATCAGGAGTTTGCTCCACCTTCAAGTTCGCATCAATTACGTTATATTCTGGAGCAACATTAGGTGAATCTGCAATTTCCGAATTCTCCTCCGGTAGCGAGGGAGCTTCAGTTGTAGTTGTCGTAGTTGTTGTGGTGGTGGTGGTTGTGGTGGATGTAGTTGTCGCTTGAGTAGTGGAAGGAGTATCAGAAGCAACAGATGAAGGTGGAGGTGTCGTTGATGAAGCATTACGCCATGAGATTGGTGAAGATAAGGCTGGTAAACGGTGACGAATTGGTCCCGGTGCTGGAATCATACATTTGATATGCATTTGATTGCATGTATGGTGACGGTGAATGTGGCTTGTTGAGATTGAAAAATGAAATTACCTGTGGGTGGAGGGCAGTGATCATACATTGGGCAGCACCGGTTGTCAATGTATCTCGGTGGACAGTCATTTCTCCAGAAGCAGTCAATAACTGCGCAAATAATTTCTCCCCCTTGACAGTAACACACTTCACAGGGATTGTTGTTATCCATAATTTTCTCCCCGTTTTGATAGATTTTACCATCCTTTTCACATTCTACAAACAACAGTAAGAGATAAATTTTAAATATCCTACAGAATATTTCTAAATTTTCTCTGCCTATTAATAACAACCACTTGAGTAAATTTTAGCTTTTTTGCGCTAACACATATCTTCGAAAGGAAACTCTAGTTGTTTCGTTGTTGGACTCCTACCGAAAAGAAGTTGTCAGACAAATAAGACATCATTTTATAGATGGCACTGGTGGCAGTTGCGAAGAAATTTGTAAGCTAATGCGTCAATGATGAAAGCACAAAGGAGTCATCCAAGCAAAGCCATTCTCAAAATTTCACAATCCAATCCTTTTACATAATATGAGTGTGCAAGCCAATAAAGCATTTGGCAAGAGACGTCAACAGTAAATTCTGTTGGCAAATTAAAAAATCCTTGCCGACAAGAATACGCCTACAAAGCTTCCGTTGTTGGATAGTAATAAAATATGTATTCGACTTCTCGTTTCATCAAACAAAATGACGCGAGTTTGAGAAACTCCATTTCAAAAATAGCCGATTTATCTTCATAGAGACCTAAAAATCGGAGATTTTTGCACGAGACGAGAGTTAGGTTTGGATTGCGCTTACCACACTGGTACTCTGGACAACATTGATCAGATCTCCTGAACGCTTTGCAGCCAGGTCGATACTCGCAACTCGTTATGGTGCAAGCAAAACCCGGTGGGCGACAGACACAATGCTCACATGGTGAAGACGTTGGAATCGTCTCTCCGTCCATGTACGTCACAGCGTCGATTGAACACACTGCCAAGAAATAATGAAAGCAAACATTATTTTCAACTGCAGGTAATGTACGCAAATTTTCGGTCTTTCTTACGTCAAGCGGAAAATGAGAGTAAAGTTTATGAAAAGATTGGTAGAAAATAATCAGAGAATGACAAAAGTATTGCGTAGGACGCGTTAATCACTCTTCCAGATTTATATAAATAAAATAGCTACAGGCAGTTGAATAAAGAAAATATTAGAAAAAGCGTAAGGAAAAGATTCACTTCGCCCCACCTCGCGTTTCCAGTCCGTCAGTGCCATTTTGAGTAGTCATAAATACATTTTCACTTATCCCCACTTGACGGTTGATCGGTGCTGTAAAGAAAAAGGAATGATCAGTCAACTTCATTTAGATGAATCAATTTCAGACTCCAAGGACTTTCTGTGGTCTACATTTTTAGAGCTAATCGTTTTAATTGGACAGTTGTTGGGTTGTACAATCTGTTTAGGTCCATTGGCTGCACAGGCCAATTGTTTTCGTGATTGCAATATGCTCTGGCGGTACGGGTCTTACAAACCTTGATGTAATGTTTTCAAATTATAAAGCGTCTCAGTTTTCCTGGGAAGGGGAAAGACGTAAACGTTTTATTTTGTGGATTTCAGCGAAAACAAAACTATTTTGTACAGCTAAACGTAAACACATTCCTGGGTAGTAAGTCATCGCTGGAATTTTTATTTTCTTCGCAAAGAGTATATGAGTTTTTCTCTACTGCTTTATGTCGTTCTGTATTTTTTCAAAAGCCAAGTAGATATTGCTATGACGCAACTAAAGATACAGCGAAATATAGAGGAGATTTACATTCCAAGCCTAATTTGAGTAAAATATCTACCTGTGACGAAAAATAAAAAAATATAAAACGACTTTCTACATTCAATCTGTCCTTCTCCGTGTATCTCAACGGCGCTGTTAGGCCGAAGACTATGGAGACTAGATATTTATATACTTTTTAATCTTATCAGTTTAACAGTTGTAAAATTTATTTTTAACCAACTTAAATGTAATGAAAATTTTACTCACATGCATTGCAAATGATTGGCAGGAGGGTCACAAGAAACAAACGGGTCGGAAATGGCGGCATCACGGCCGGTACCATGCGAAATTTCGCACCTGTGAATCTTTTTCTTCCAGTCGTTCTATCGAAATGACAGCCTATGAAAAATAGAGAAAACATTGTTATAATTAAGAAACGCTGTAAAAACTAAATGAAACATTTAATACAGGTTCGGTGATTCCCGAAATAATGAACAAAGACACTAATAATGTTTGTTTGCTAAGACCGTCGAGATACATAATTATCTGACCTAAGAAAAGTTGTATTCATTTCAAGTTTTGACACGTGAGCAGCATGCAGAAGAGCGCAGCTCTATTGACCTAAACGTGTTGTGAGGAGACGAGTGAGCAAGCACACTGTCTCAATTTTCAAGAACGACACTAGAAGAGTCATTACGTAAAAGTCGATCATTGATTAGATTATTTCTGTGAGAATCCAGTCATTCGAGTCTCGACAAAAGATATATATTTATCCACTGGCAGCAGTCGCATAACAGTATCCTCGTAATCATTCCATGCATCTACATTAGTCTCTATTAGTCTACATTTTTTTTCCTTTCTTCATTTAGTGGGATTTTTTTCTTTGCTATCCAAAGAATGATACAAGTATTTTCATCAGTGAAATAGTGAAAGGTCAGTGTCCCTTTGATTATAACTGGCTATTAGTAAAAATGACAAGTTCTGGTTTGCCACTATCTCTCGCAGGTCTCATTCCCTTACCCAACCTAACAAACTTAACAATCCATATATGCCAATAATTGGCAAACTAAATTTGCAAGGGTCCACAATACCGTGAAGTTCAAGTAAAATAAATTAAGCATGGCGAAATAAATACGTCTATGGATGATTTATGAAATCGAAGAAAGGCAAGGCAAATCGTCGGTCCATGGTTAAAAATACCAAATAGTGCACCGATAATTAGCTGTAGCATTCCAATTTTAAGCTTTTATTTTGAATAAATAAAATGATACTTGCGCTTGTAATTCTGCAAATTCAAAAGTGATTTGAAAATGTTTATTTCAGTTTCGGATATATCTTAATAGTTTAATCAATTCTCCCAGAATTTAGTACAATTGCCGAAAAATACAAATTTGCTTTAAACGCATGATTCACTTTTCAAATGATATACAAAATCTTCTTGGATTCTGCATGTTAGGTAGTATGAACTTGTCAAATTAATTTGCATGAAAAAGGTAATACAACCGCTGTACCGCACCCAGCAACATTATGATGGTAACTTTTCACAAAATTTCAATCAATGATATGCTAATGCTGGCTATATCTTTAGACCTGAGAACGGTGTCAGTGTCAGTGTTCAGCGCGACATTTCCTTTATTGAATCATGAATAAGACAGCGAAATATTTCACATGCCGCATTCCTGTCAACTGGGGTCTGCTCAGTGAGTACCATAAATTGGTGTAATGTTTTGAAGTAGTTCTCATAGTTCTTAGATTGGCATTGAGGAGAGATGTGCAGTACGGGAAATGGCTTAATTTTTGCTCACTGACGGCCAGCACATTTTCTATCAGAGAACCATCATTTTTGACAAAACAAATGACACGCATGAATGAATGTAGAAATTGTGTGGCAGAGATTTGTGCCCGGCGGAGATACACGAACAGTTAACTCCTCTCTTTCTCGAAGACTTGATTCAAGTGATTTAAGTTTTATTAGGAAAACCGTCATCTATCTTTATTATTATTAAAACTGCAGAACCCGTTAACGCCGAGAGACAAGCCTCGAATGAAAACGGTGCCACGATGGATTCGATAAACCACATATTATTCATCAAATATTTTTTATAAAAACCTTTTCATAATTAATCCTTTGGCAGTTCAGTGAGGCAGACACTGCGGAACGGAGGGATGAGGTAAAACGATCACCCTTAACCATTTAGCTTGAAGTTGGACGAAAATCGTGTTTAACTTGATCTTATGTAAATAGCACAATCAGGCAGGGGAGGTGGTTTACGTGAGAAGTGTTAGTGTAACATGTGATTATCATCACTTCAAATCATCTTTGCATATGCCTACCGAGTAACTTTTTCAGAAGCACATTTTCTTTTATCCTGTTGAAATATGGGTCACGTCATTGTTTTTTACACCATAAACGAAATTAAATTCACGCATGAAAAGTTCACCTGATGATCGAATTAAGAAGGCAGTCGTGATGAGCATATCAGCGCAGACTCTCGACTGCCGAATCATTTTACTTGCTAACTCTTTAATCTGCATTTTCGATCAGCCCCCAAACTAATCTGGATTCTATCGAAAAACATCCGCGAATGCTGATCTTGTACACCTTCATATGCTAATGTATTTATTGTGTATGGAAAAATATTGAGCTTCTGCTCATTTACCTCATTCGATGGTTAAAGAATTGTAATTTGTACTTTTACCAAATAACAAGACTATAAACCATTTAACATATGTTTATAATTTACTGCTTAACTGACCTTGATTCTTGAAGATCATAACGAGCGTTAGCGTTACATAATAAAGTCAGTATTAAGAGAGCCCTGAATGTTTTACCAATGAGCACCGTTTTTTCAACAGCAGCACAACCAATACAATAAAATGCTATTAAAGCACCATTCATAGCAATATTTATTTTATATATTGCATAATACCACATTTTATAGTAAATATATCTGAATCTCTGTTTTAACTTCCTCATATCCGTTTGTAGCAACCGGTTTACTAATTAATCCATGCAAATCCGAAATTTAAGGCGTACCAGACTTCAGCTTTGATTCAAATTTGATAGCCAGAAAATATACCTAATCAAGTGGTGCGCATAGACATCGTCAGTGTTAATTAAATACAGACAAGCTCATGTTCATAGGTTCCATTTGTCCTTATCATCTAAGCTCAGAATGATGTTTGTACGTGACTGGAATGAAAGGCTCATCTTATCAGACATCAGATCAAGACCACGAGATTGTATAAGCAATCACATTTTTAATTTACAAAATTGCTGATTGCAAATGATAACGATATTATGATTTAAGTGAGGCAGTCAGTCTCATACAAGATGATTACATTGAAAACTTATTTGTAAGTTACACTTTAAACACTACTTAAAGAGATTTTTTTACTGACTGATTGAACTCTTTATTATCACAGTACAGTGGTAAAAGAAACACCTTTCTCATTAAACAGTGCATGTTTGTTACCATGAAAATACAATGGGATCAAAATCTCTTTTACCGAGTGGGAATCTTTTTGAGGTTACTTTGGTTAAGCGACACGGTAAGAGTAGTATTTTGAATAATGATACAGTGATCAAAGTAAAAAGACGGATATGGCAAACCAGGGTTTCACACGATGTATTTCTACGTTTTACTTACTTTACTACAAAATTCTTCTTAACTCCACATTACATAAAGTCATGCCTTTTAACCTCCAACAGTTATTTGGTAAACCAATATATTACAAATGTGGGAAGTTGTTGACAAAAAATTTGCGTTTATAATTTCGCTTAAAAAATTGGCAATCTGTAATATTTGAATTTGAGAGATGATAGTATAATCGGATGGTTCTACCCTTTCGAGTGAAATCCGTAATTTTTGATAAAGAGGTTAGCTGCAACCATCATTATTATATGCATTTTCCCATTAATGCTGAGTAATAAAGAATCGCTCCTGGTACAGGACGATCCATGATTACATGTTTAAAAAGGTTGAAATGCAGTACCTAGGATGATGAGTTTTTATAATCATTTGTTTATGCAGTGGGATAGTCACGTGGTGCAGAAAGGCGAAAAAAGTGGGGATCAAATCGATAGGTTTATTGCAGCATCTTCCAACAAAATTATTCACAACATTCAAACAGGAGAAAATTCAAAGAAAGGGTCTATTTGATGGGCGGAACATTTCCGTCGTGAAAATAAGTTATGTATTGCATCTAATGACAGCCAGATTACGTTGCAAGCAACCCTGCCGATTCGTTTTTTGCCTACCTTCGGCAGCAACCGATTTGCGGAAGTAATTTACAATCTACCCTTTCTGCTCTTGAAAACAGACGTGTGCAATTTCAAATGCATAATTAAAGCCTTTGGTTGGAGGGGACCAACTCGACTTGGCAAAAGTCATTGGCAGTTTAAAATGATTCGTGTCGTAATTCAAACCCGGCAAAATCGAAGCATTGAAAGTTCACTGCAGTTTGTATAAAACCATGATTTGAGCGTGAGCAGATTATTACTCCTACCAAAAAAAAATCTCGATTTTTGAGTCGAAGTTGACTCTTCCGGAGAACTTAGAGCCTCGTGATGTTAGACGAACACGTTTTAATCGATGTCTAAGGTTTACCCTGTTAGTTAGAAATGCAGTAACGCAGTTTCCATACTTAAAGAAACCGCTGATTCAACAATTTAAACAGTGATGCAACAGTTTTTGAAGGACCTCAGATTCACGATTCTTGGTATTAAGGTCCACTTTTTTAAATTCTTGGTGGTAACTAAAATAAGAAATTTGATGGCCAAAGTCGTTAACCACTGAACTTCAGTGAATACACATAACTGCATCCTAGTTATATTTTTTTAAGATTTTCTATTCATTGCTGAACCATTACCTAGTGTTTATGTGGGATTTAGTAATTCAAATAGCATTCATAAAGTCAGACAAGCAGACCCAGTTTAATGTAGGAAGTTAACATGTTCTATTTTACAACTCAATATAATTATCACCGCTCAAACAAAGGAAGTCAATTGACTCGAAATAATAGGTGTAAATATGTGTAAATCAAAATATTATGATGGTCAGTCTTGCCGTTTTAAAACTTAGGACACTGATTACTTGCACAAAATGCACTTTTGCAAGAGCCGCAATTATAAACCGACTTCAGCCAACAACCGAGAAACTGATTGTTTAAATCCATTGAACACGTCTTCTAATATCGTGAGCGCATTCCTTTTTGTATATATAGCACACAATTTGTAACTGTAAGTGACTGCAAAGAAAATATTGAGGTTTAGTTGAAGTGTAAATAATAATAAATACGTAATACATGACAACATGGTACAAGGGAAAAATGTTACTAGGAAATAACCTTTGTTAATCGTCATCTTGAAAGGACCAAGAAATGGCATACTTATTTTTTACAAATGACTCTTCAATTCGTGTGCCCACAAGCAGCATCAAACGGGAATTTCATTTATAGCAGGTCTACCTGTCTTGTCAGCTCACCCCATATTTTCTGCCTTTCTTGTGGTCAATACTATTTATTTGTTCACATCTTCAATGTACCGTACAATAAATGAATTGGTAATGGGAAAAGAATTAACTTACATAACAATACTCAAAGATGACTCCAAAACAAGCACCCCGACGCCATTTTACCACAAATAAATATCACAACTTTCAACCTGCTTAAGCACGTATTACTACGTAGGCATAAAGGTGTAACATAAGTTTTGACCTTCAGAGTACTAAAAAGTTGTAATCATCCCGAATTAAAAAGTAAATAAGCAATAATATTTTTTTCCTCTGGGTGAAAGAAATAACAAATAAAATGCTGAATGAATGCAAAAAGGGAATTTATTTGGCTGCAATTCGCAACAACTTATATTTTTTGTGGCGTGTATGTGCAACGAATGAGATAGCATCTAGAGTCATCATTTACTTCACAAATTATATGACAATAAATTACATGCAGCATGCAAAACAACTATCATGTTCAATCAACTCACATGTCGGTTGACCGATCAAGTAAATGGCGAAGCAGAAGTAAGCGGCAACATCTTTCACAAATAATTACATAATATATGACTTGATTTCTTTGCAAGAATGTGACTAAGTTTTCAAGGTATTGCTAAGCACCTGAAAAGTACCTGAAAAGCATGACATTGGAAAGGAAAATCCACAGAAAATGTTGAAAAGAAAGAAAGATGTAGGTAAAGGTGAACCCCTCGACATTTTGGCAAAAAAACACACACCGGTCGGGATAGGCATTTATTTTTTTAACGAAGAGATAAAATACGAGTCAGCCAAACACAATAAAACGTTATTAAAGGCATTATCGTTTTGTTTGCTTACTTTGGGTGACTTCGTGAGTCAGTGGAAGTGCTGTTTTTCGTTTGGTTGACAACCACTTAGGACGCACATTGTAATTAATGTGAGACTCAAATTTTTTCGACTTCACCTACGACAATACGCTTACATTTATAAAAATGTCTGTTTCAACTACGTTTTTATCAACATTGTAATCAAACTTTTCAGAAAGATGTGTACCCGTAGATTTTCAATAGCACTCATTTTTATGAGAGACTTTCACTATGTTTTCTAGGAAGTACCCCCTTTTGCAAGATCTCACAGCACTAGGTTTTTCACAAGAAGTGACTGTACATACTTCCTTTTACTTGAACACGTCTTATCACCGACTTCTGCCGATATCTAAGAATTTATATAATAACCGATCAAGATCTGTTGATGTCCGAGAAATCTTTTTCTGTACAATAATGTAAACTTGTGGCCGTCATTACAATAATGCGGTTGTATCAACATCTTTCTTGTCATAGTGTCCACGATTATGTCGGAAGTATTTTCGTCGGTTCTGCAATAACAAAATGTTTACAGAGAGTAATAAAAAGATCAAATTGCGTAGATAGCTGCTGATATGGCATTGTTGTTGTCTTTGTGCTTTGAATTGCTTGCAACATTCGACAGTTTTCTCACTCAACCAATTTATCAAGTTTCTCTATCTCCCTAGCCGTTCCTCGACGACACTCATGAAACATGTCAATACTTGCCAAAATATTTTTATGTTACATCGTATTTAATTTCTTGCCGTGTTATAACAACTAGTTTGCGAATCTTGACCAGCTACATGCCTTTCCCTCAACTATTTCTCCCATTATTATGCTCACATCACCCGGCCATTATCAAGGACTCAGAAGTGAAAATCTGTACAGTGCAGTATTTGTATTTTCGCAAGTCAACAGGATTTACAGCTTTAAGTGCTGTGGCCATTAAATGACCCAGACGTCTTTATATAACCATTGCTGGTATAAAATAATATGCTTCTGCGTATATGTACGACATCGTACCGACTAAAAGACAGCAAATCATCATCATAAATCTAATAGTAAAAGTAATTCAATACTTCACTCAAAATGCTCTTCGTTTAACCACAACTTTAGATACAGCTTTCAAGCACAATAAAGTTTGCTTTCAATATTGGCATTTTTTCAGCTTTGTTAATCTGATCTTGAGGGTGATGACGATGAGGTAGGTTGACGGCGACAAGAAGATAAGCAAACCGGTGACGTAACTGTTGTCACAATTGATTGTATAGATTTGGGACTCATATTTCATAAAAATGGTTATTTGTTGTCAAATTCCGGGAGAATTAGTATTTAAAAAAGCCGGTCTCTGCTTTGCTGCAGTCAGAGTTTTGACCTCAGAATCTGAGGCTCAGATAAACATTTTTTAGTAGAAAAAATACTTTTTACATCTATGGCCATCTCGTTGAAATATAAAATGAACACAGAAAATTTAATGGGAGTTAGAGTCAAGTTCAGTTTCACCCCAGCATACTTTCTTTCACTTTTTCTTTCTGTGTAAAGTGAATGATTTGTTTCTCCTGTAACTAAACTGTAGCATTACTTGAATGAATAATAATAACAACCCACTTGGAGATATGAACAAGTGTTTGACTAAATCCTACAGTATTAATATTGAATCAACACTATTGACTAAGTATCAAAGTGTATCAGTTATTAAGTTGTTTATAGGTAAGGCTGTTTGGAAGTATCGTAGTTGGGTGCATTATTTTTTACATCCCTTTAGCTGTTTACGTAAATATTGTAAGAGAAAATGTTTCAGTTGGAAACTGAATTAGCAGAGAAGTTAATACGTCCCTGCTGCTTTTCATTAGTGTTTGAACTACGAGTAGAAAAGCGAAAAAAAAACTTAAATGCTTAAGAATGGAATCGCATGACTTACCCGAGGAAATCAGAAGAGAGGATAAAGATTAATAAGGCTTTTGTTCACTTTCTCTTGCTGCTCGGATTGGTTACGTTCCCAGCGTCTGCTTAACAGGTCCACTTGAGTGTTAAAAAAGTATGTAGTCGTGTAGCTGACGTTGTACTTCTTGTCAGATGTATTATTAGCTCAACTTCTCCGAGCAGCGATTGATGTTCTCTCTTACACTACAGGCAACGTTCCATTTACATTTGTGAGCAGAGTTTAGGTTACAGATAAAATGATCTAAATTCCTCGCTCTGTCTTTCTTTCCTCTATTTTCTTTCAACAATTTACTATTTTTATAATAATATGGTAAACGAATATCCGAGAAAACAAGGAAATTTTTTGGATTACTTAACTGCAACGGAATGAAATTATTCCAAGAAAGTGAAACAAAACAGAAAATATATACGTAAAACAACGTCTTTGAACAATTTCTGGACTTCTTTCCTTTTGCTTGAAATTACAATAAAAAGGGTTCTGCTTGGTGAGTAAAAGGAGAAGCTCTTTTAAATTTATAAATTCTCTTGCAAGTATTTATACAATTATAGGCTCTGTAGAAAACATCTAAGAGTTACTACTCTATTTTGTTAAAAATAATTTTTGCTGGTAACACAATATTTTATAACAAATCTTTTCTCTGTCTCTGTAGCTATGCTTGTCGCGACTCTCGATGAACGAAATGTAGATTTCTGTGAGTGGGACTGGTGACTTTTAAAGGTTAGAAAGGTACGGGTGGTATTTTCTTTCACAAAGTTTTCGATGACACAATCTATATTTGCATTGGTACTTGAGTCACCAATCAAAAGAACAGCAATGATAATTGATTTGCGAGTAGGAATTTTCTCTTGATGCACAAAAGGAAGTTGTTAATGAAACAGACCGATCGTAACACTACAGTCTAAAATAGTTTAAGAGCAAACTGAAAATACTGTGACGAGCGAAAGATGGATGACGATGATCAATATGATGTTATTCTCGTTGATATTTCCTTGTGTCCTTACGTGACCACTACAATGACGAGACTAAATGTTTCCTTGACTCTGCAAACATGTTAAGTATGAACTGGGAAAATTGGGCGAAACTGTTCAGGTTGTCTGAGTTGAGACAGTGAGCAGTAGTCCGCGCTAAGCCTTTTCTCTTCAACCCCTCATACAATGACAGTTGGACTATTGAACACACTCAATTACGTGGTCCGCGGGCATTTTGTTGGCGATATTAAGACTCTTTCCCTCCCTTGCAACTCCTTGAGCAGGTTAGCGCAAATATATCTCCCTTTGCGTCTAATAATGCTTTTTTCAAAATCACCGTCCTCTGATGCGTTACGGCGTTGCACATGATGGCGATGAAGATAAGATGTGATAGTAGAGTAAAGACGATATCGTAATACCAACAAAGCCTTCTGCTCATCCTTGCTCCTATTTAAGTATGTTAGTTCGTACTTTGTATTACATAATATATAAAAATTACATCCCCAGCCAAGAAGAACATTATTTAGAATACAAAGAGGAAGCAGACGAACGAAAAGGACGCAATCAAACTGAGGGAGATAGACAAAATAAAAAAATTGTGTGAAATGTATTGGGAAAGTAGCGCCTGAATGAATCTTTTTTACAAAGTGTGGTTTCTCTGTCGAAGAAAATATTGAGCAATTGGTAATAATAAGTGTATTAAAACTGTGAGGATCATCGATGACGTTGAACCAAGTTTCGAGTTGCAATAATGCATAAAATACTACAAGGTTCTTCTCACTAAATTTCCCAGGACAACAGGTTGAAGCATGCTCTATTAAGTAACAGGACAAATCCCACCCATACAATATCCTCCGACAGAAACCCCCATGAGCTAATAAACATTTGAATGCGTATATGGCATGTGTAAACGGGATTTATTTTCTACTGCCTTTTCTTTGAATGGATTATTAGGCTTAATATGAACAATATAACTTGCATTAATCCATCTGCATTCTACTTTCATTCTTTATTTAATTTTTTATTAAAAAGTCATAAAACAATTATGAAATTAGTATTTAAAAGTGTTGTTCGACTTTGCTGGCAGTAGTTTTTAATATATGTATGACATCTAAAATTATAAATAAGCATGGACTTTCACGGTTTGCAAACTGTGGGAGTTTTTGTGTTTTTTGTTGTTGGAGTGGCTTTTCCGTGGGGTGATTTTGTCAGGGTGGATTTTGAAATAGGGGGCTGTTGCTATGATGGGCGTCTGTCGGGTGGCAAATGTCCCGGAACCGCTCTGTTACTACAAGTACAGTAGTAACTATTATAACGATGATGACCAGTTAGTATAATATTTTGTGTAATGTTTTGGTGCACACTTGCATTACGTGCAAGTGACGATGCTTCATCCGACCGCAACGTAAACAAAATAGATCCATTGGCTGTTTTCTACCCTGCTGGTGAAAGACGCTGCGTGACTCAAGCGAGAAGGGCCGTTGTTGTAACTGGTAGTACAACAAGTTGTAAAGTGGCAGTTTTAGCATTAACACACATCATCTTTGCCAAGAAAGAAGTGGTGCTTGTCTGCGAGCTAAGACTCAATATTTTGTGAAAAGAAAAAGACTGATTCATTGATTCTTTTGCATACATGATTTTGGGGACTGGTAGGTTGCGATCAATTTTCGTACAAGATGGAGTGCATAATGATAATGGAAACAGATTATTATATAATTTCGCCGGGCCATGATTTTCAACTAGCTGTTGGTCTTCAACATGACAGCTTGGCTGCAGTGATGCAATTCGAGCAAATGTTGTTCTACGCACGGGGAAATGCAGAAACGTCGTGTTATAAATGCGGACATTCACCAAGAAGTGATAATTGCATCCGGATTCTAGAGTTAAGATTGCTTCTGACTCTGCTTTCTGTCCACTTTGTGGTTCGCGTTGTACAATGTCTTTTTATTTGCATTTTTGAGCAGGTAAACGCGTTTCGATGAACGCGAGAAAGAATCTGTAAAATTTAAGACAATCAAAACATTGACAGAGCAGGAGAGATGGAAAAGCAAAGTGTAACTAATAAGAGGTGCATTCTGGTTGCGTGTCATGCCTGCACATAAAAATATGTCTGCGGATTATACAATTTTATTATTATATTATGCATATTGTCATATTTATGTGTGTCCGAGAGCCAAAGACAACTATGGACTGCTTTAAATGATAGTAAACTAGTCACCTTCACACAGAAGATGAAAGCCACGCTTTTAATACGTCCCTCTGCGTTGCCACTTTTTTACTGTTTTCCGTTCAACAGTAACAATGTTTCAGTTTACAGTACAACCGAGTCCATGGCTGACGATTCTGCTAGCGCATATAGTGTCTCTCCTCATTCGCAATATTTGTGATGCAGCTTTGCATTTAGATAGGTGAACGAACTTGAGTGGAATGTACTTTTTTGTATCAATTTTTCAACATTATACATGTATAAATATATAAAAGCAGTTTTTCCATCGGGCATTATTCATTTTTGTGTCGCTTTCCGTTTTTTTGTGCGTGAATTTTCATTTCTTTTTGAATGAATGCCACATTATCTGTAATAGATTTTTTATGTCGAGGCAAACATTTCATACTTCGTCTATACCTGATTTCCTGATTGTGTAACCCACTAGGGGAAAATCAAGGAAGGAAGACGAATGCCAAAAAGTAGAAAGCGGTGAAGGAATGGCGGTGTGGTGCTGGTACTGATAACAGGGAAATCTTCGGCACTTCTCTCGTAGTGCGGTCTGTGGCGGTAAAAGATGATTCAGTTGTTGAACTAGAACTTACAAAACCGTATGGCAGTGTCACAACATGCGCAATCACAATGACACGAGAGTGTAGAAAGTCAAAAAGGCAAATACAAAGACCACAGACCACTATATCTGTAGTATTGTATCTAGTCAGGTGAAGATGTCCACATCTTCTCCCTTTCTTTTCGTTGCAATTTGCAGACAAGAAATGACAAGAAATCGTAAATCATGTGTATGCCAATCATGTTTATTGATGTGCAAGCAATTTAATAATGTCATCAACATATGACATTTACGTCTCTTTCCCTGGTCTTTGCATGAAGTAATAAAATTGTTGACGTGGCTCTACACGCGACCCGTTTAAATGCTTCTTGCTGATATTCACACATTTCAAACCCGAGACGGCAAAGAAGTTTATTGGCGCACTCGTATCCTTTTTCTCTGCTTACTATTTACAAAACTTGACCTAGCCCTCACTAATCATTCCCTTCCCCTTCTAAATGTAAGCTGTGGTTTGATCAAACATCATTACTTATTATAAAGATAGCCGTGAAGGCAGACATCTTTCATCAGCTTTTTATTGTCTTTGTCATGGCAATTCAATGTGTAAATGGAACGACCTAGATACCTAATTTATTAGGTACCCAATTAATGCAAAGATAAATTCAACTGATAAATCGAGGAGTAAGACAATTACACATACGTAATCATTAATGATGATAAAAGTTTGAAGTTTGAATTTTGACCATCACATTAAAGTTCAATAAGACGTGATTTTAGGCAGTGAACCAACTGTTAATGGCGACACAACATAAGCTTTGTGTGAAGCTAAAACTTGCTGAAATGATATGACTTTCATTTACTCATTTATGTATAAGAATACTAAACTCAACTGAATGAAAGATTTTACTACGTACGTAAATTCATATTCATTCATTCATATTTGAACTTGATGTGGGTTTTATACTCATACATAAAGAATATGTAATTACCGCGGCCTACTGTACAAAAGCATGGCAGATATATTTACTGTAATAAACCATGAAAAAGAGATTATCATTAAGACTTCCCATGTATAAACAGAGGTATCACATTAAACAAAGATCATGAGTGAATGAGACTTAAGCAGAGTTGTCACCTGTATGAATTTTTACGACGACGACGACGATGAAAATTTACTTTTCAGCAGACAGTTTTACAATGCTTTTATTCTCACCTTGTTGTAACAATCCACAGATGGTTAATACTTTGCAGCATGATTCGCAATTTTGGGATTAACTTAACTTGAATTTAATATTTACGTAATATTGTCACGCAAATTTGTTGCAAATTGCGCTAATGAGAATTACAAATCTAAAGAGGCCCCGTTTGTATTATTTGTTTCTTATTGTGATGGAATGTTCACCTTAAAACACGTGTGTGCTTTTCACAATATGAAATCTTGCAGTCAAAGTAACTTGAAAATATATTAAGCAAATCTGCTTTATTGTAACGTAAAAGATAAAATCTGTGATTTAAAAGCGTGTGGATCATGACGTTGTCAATTTGCAAGTATATTACGAAGGTAATCGCATTTATTATTCATTCATTATTATAACTCCCTCAGTAATATTTAGCAGATTACCCGCAGGCCCGCAGGCAAATAAATGGAACCGTCTTCACGTACCGTCACAGAGAGACAAATATTAAATGTCTATTAGTATATTTATTAAAAGGTTGAAAGATGTACATTCTAATAGGATAACAGCGATTTGTTTTTATTATTTGTTATTGCGAGCACAGCCAGAGCAGTTTCTTTACCACCGAAATTTCGTGAGGATTTATTTTATACGGCATTTGCAACACCCTCGAGAGCCTTGTATAATGCAACTGACTCGGAATCCCATAAAAAAGCAAGGCTTTGTGCAAGTGCGTGTTTGTGTGAGCAAGATTGCACAGGAGAAATGATCCCCTACGTAATAATCAAATAAAGACAGCACATTAAAATTGTATATTTATTTCGTAGTGTGACTTAAAGAAATAGATTTTCCTGCTTGTGGGATTACGGTTTGGTGAAACCTGTATTGCTTGCTTGCAATGTATCAAAAATGTCGAGCCTTCAGTTGTATGCGGAACACAAATTTTATGCAAAAGCACCAAAAAAGTATGAATTTGAAAAAAATGTGTTGTACACGGGTGTTGCACCAGAGGTTAGATTGGATTGATGAATCTTGTTTCGAAGTCGGGGTCTCTTCAGAATTCAAACCTTCTCGAGAAACAAACGCTCCCCGCATACGTTATAGATGGGTGTGCTTATTATAATATAATACGCAACTCGGAAACAGAAAATGTCTTTGCGTCACGTACACGGTCTGCCTTTGAACAGCTCGGCTTTTCTTTCTTTTCTCCTGGAGAAAAACACTGGCTTGCACGTACGAAGGCATTTTCCTCCAGCCGAAAAGATTTACTATTATGAATCGTCATATGATTATCTCAAGAAATCCAACTTCCCCCCGCTGATTTACACTGAACTAGTAATACGTATGTAATAACTTCTAGCTTTCATGGGAAGATGATAACAAGCGGTGTCGTGCACCACGGATGGCATATTCAAAGTCAAAATGACAATCAGATCGACTTGTTGTGACGGGAATATGAGCTCACTTTCCTCATTGCAAAGTTCGAAAAGAAATGCGGTATTTGATGGAACGAGGGAAGGAAACTGGTAAAATATTCTCAAGTGGAATGCTTAAATGAAGAATGTTTACAATGCCTTTTTGGCACTTGTGTCAGACTGTGCTAATTCGACAGAGATATGCGAGTTCTTTCGAAACGAGGACATAGATATTAGCTAGACATATCATAAAGAGCAACATCTGATCAGAGAAGGGAGCCACAGGCATAGTGAATTTCCCCCGTTGACAGCCTGAGATAAAATGTTGTGTGATATATCAGTGAAGGCTCCCTGGAAGCAAATAATGATGCAGTAGTGGCCAAATACACTTCGTATTCCGATCAAGTTGACGACAAGGAAGAACTCAGCTATCCAACCTTTCCACCCAACAACCAGAGTTTCTTAAATTTACATGAATTATAATCAGTATTACACACAACAAGAAGGAAGTTTTTGAAAAAGTTTTGAACAGTTGAAAGAGAAAAAAAGGAGAAAAAAGAATATTGGCATTATTATTAAGTATCAAGTACATCCAATATCGAACGTAGCTATTGTCGAGTGTTATTATATGATCTGAGGAATCTTTATTAATAATAAGTAATGCACAATATCGAAACAGAAAAAGTAAATGTACATTCTGTTTGAGTAAGAATAAAGAAAAGCAGAATGCCCCTTCAGGAGAGATGCCATTGCTAAAACTATTTCAGACAAGAGGAAAAGCAACTTGTTCTTCTATTTTCATATTAATGCGACAAACTACCGAGACTGCTCTTTACTCCTTGCTACAGTAGTTGTACGCTTCTGCGACTTTCATATATAATCAGAGCTTGTTAGTCCAAGTCAGCGGCTCCTCGTTTATCAGAGTGAAGTTCATACTTGTATGACTAAACATTTTTGGGCACGGAATCATGAGCAGCAGAACATTTGTGTTAGCAGAATGGTAACTGCAGTACTGCAAGATTAGCACTGCAATTTGGGATTGAGGAAGCCGGTACAAGAAACTACGGGTGCGCTGATAATGAGCAACTCAGAGGAGGGTGAATGGTGACTCTAGGCATCAACAAGATACGCATGTTGAAATAATAAAACCGCATTGAACGAAGTTGTCATAAAAGCGTAATAGGTATGCAAATGGCAACAAAATATTGTCAATAAAAGGAGTTGAGAAATGGTGCAGATTTCTGCTTAACAGTAAGCATCTCATTATATAATTCAACAAGTAAAAAGGCGACGCATTTATCAATTCAGCGAGGCTAATAATGCAAAAGACAGAGTTTGCTATTTTTATGAGTCAGGTTTATCCGATGGGACCTAAATTGGCAACAATGCAATGGTTAAGACGATAGTCAAGAGCAAATCTCATTATTATATAACGTGTATGCGTAATGACTTGCGAGTGAGTCGCTTGAGGGCTCACATGCAGCAGAAATCCCTACATTTATTTACTGGCTCACATACGATTTGCAAAATGGCGAAAATAAAGATAATATCTATTTTTACTTTTTGGTTCAGGTTTAAGGTTAAGGCTTGAGGCTATTACACTACTACATTTTCAAGTATGAATGAAAAATTTTAACCTTCAAGAAAGACATTGAAAATTGAATGAGTTGTACATTAGCAGTAAAGTGTTTACATGTCGTCATCGAATTTACGTGAATTGTCTTTTTATTCTGTTGTTACTCAATTCATTAAGCTATGTTATTTCGCTGTAAATCAGGCACTTCAAAATCGAGTCGTATTCAAGATATTAAGAGGAGACAGAGATCTTCTTGTTTTAAGACCCTATTTACCATCAATAACAAAACCTGAAATGGCTCTTTAGCTTTCAAATTTTTTATTCCCCATCATCTCCATTTCATGACTTTCTACCATGACTTGTTACATTAATAATTGCAACCAGACTATGGATGGCTCCAACAAACCCATCTGATCGTAATCATCGTGATCAGCCGTCCTTTTAAAAGTATCAGTGATAATGCATCTCGAATGCACATTTTTGCAATATAACTTGCTCCTTTAATGCATGCATATGTAATTAATGTCCATCTTAAAATCTTCTCTTACAATCTGTTGAGTACAGCTGCCGCTGCGAACATTGTTGAATTTTCACTTATTATATAATTTGTGGATAAAATTGTGGTCATTTCCTGTCCCACTCTGTCATTACTTTTTACCAATCAAGAGTCTCAAAAAAGAAGTTTTCCCTAGTTGAACACGCTAATGATAGCTTGTCATTGACACATAATCTCCTTTAAATTTTTTAATGTTGTCCGTCGTGTAATAAAGAAGAATCGCAGAGAAATCCCGTATTTCCATTAAACCTATTAAGCATTCTAGACTACATTTGACATTTTTCTAAATGTCCAAATTTAAATCTGATGGTGGTGAAAAGTCATATGAAGCAGGACAGTAGTTTCTGAGGTAAGAAAGTTTCTTTATTTTATTAAGCCGTTATATTTAGTAGTGGTTAAAGTGACAACCGTGAATGTTGTTTGATGATAAGAGTCTGTCTCTTATCTTTTTAACAACAAAATCAATTCTGCATGAACAACTCACAAGTTGAAAACGAGGTTTCTTGCTCGTAGTTTTCTTTGAAGTGGAGTTATCGAGCACGACGAATTCATGCGACCGCGACCTTATTAGTCGCTATTTTTTACGACTACCTTCTTCAAATAATTGTCTATGCATGTACATCACAGCACAATTCGTGTTTAGGAGCCACAGTGTGTAGCATGAATGAATGAATATCATTGCTTCTGCCTCATTGAAGCATCTATTCTAGCAAAATTAAATAAAAAAGCGTTACTTAAACCCAGTAATTTATTTTTCAGTCACTTATTAGTATGCATCGTTCTACATGCATATAGTTGGGATTTGGGATAGGATTGTATTTAGACATGTGATATTGTAAGACAAGAACGGTGTTGAGAAAAGGTTCCGTTAGATTGATTTGATTTCCTTCTACACATAAATATCAGTGAAACGCTGATTTGATGTAGTTGCTGCAGCGGTTTAGTTCATTTGCTAAACCCTTTTTTCTAACTCCTCTTCTTTTGCCGAGTCACAAAAACATTTGTACGTTGAGAATCATTAAGAAAGGATGCATCTGCAGATTTTCTACAAGCACACGTAACTCAACTTACAAAACGTGCACACACAACACTCAACTCATACTCAGACACTGACTTTTTTCTAGTCTCCCTGTCTTTCAGTTAGTGCTGAAAGAAAAGAAAATGGTTAAGAATGGAAATCCATTGGCAACAAAAAATGATGGAATAATGGCTCATGGCTCAGCATCATTACTCTTTTAACAATACAAGTGCTACATTTTTTTCTTTTCAAGATAAAGGAATGGCCAAATGATAGAAAACCAAGCCCAGAAAAGGAAAAAAATCTATGTTAGATACTACATTTCGTCGCGCTTGCTTTTTGCTTCTTATTATTATTTCTGTGTATTATTATATAATCTTAGAATACTTAATATCCCTTTTTGACACACCACTTTTACAAACAGTAGGTAGCTGATGGCAGACAACCTAGTGATAACAGGTGTTTGCAAAAATTAAAATCGCAGAACTAATACGCCAGTGGTCATAGGTAAGTATGACATCATAAATATTATTACAATGATTTGAGCTTTTAATTCTAGCACATTTCTCGATGAGTGGTAATTAAGGAAATATAAGGTTAACAACTTGCCTACTTTCACAATAAAGACGATGATGATATTGACACTTAACCGTGATGTAGATGACGGAGGACTTAATTTATTTATATGGCTTTGACTGATGAGTTTCGTATTTATACGAAATGGCCGTCCTTCTATTTGCAAGGAGGATTTGGTAATACATCAATTTCATATTATTCAGTATGTCAACGATGAATATTAGTAACTGTAAAATTGGAAGTAGGTTGGCGTTGGCGTTAGCAAAAGTGTTGACTAGTCGTTGAGTACAATTTATTTCTGATGTAAAATTACGTATAATAATTATTAAATTTTTAAAGGTGAGAGCATAAACGTTATGCTATTATGAGTAAATAATGAATTTGAATTTGAATGAGATGACGAAAAATGGGTGGAATTCGGTAGAAAAAATGAGAGCACGCATGAAAGCGCCTTTTATACTTTGTGAATTCCCTGTTGCAAGAAAGTTCATAAATATTTACTGCCTAATTTTGTTCTTGCGATCTCGCAATGAATAAGATCGCCAGTCTATTTTCTGAAAACAGGAACCCAGTGCAATGGAGGCTGTCAGCTCAAACTGTGCACAATGCAGACGATTTTCAATGAGAAATTCTGAGTACCTAACTTTTAGAATCAAAAGCTTGGCTGTCACGAAGAATTAGTAGAATAAACTTAAATGTGTGCATGTCTCAGTGGCAATGGAAGTGCATTACAGGCGAAACAGTTAACAATTCTATTATTATCCGGTATTATTTCTGAGAATCTAGGGCTGCGGGTAGCTGGGTTTGTAATGGATTGTATTTTTCGACGGATATATCATAATCCAGCTAAGGAAATGGTCATTGTTTTTTGTCCACTATTGTGTTACTCTAAAGAGTGGTCGGAGGCGTTAAAAGCGCTGTATAGCTCAAGTTTCTCTTTATTTACGAGTAACGTGCAATTAAAGTAAAGTGCTGGCGAGCGGAGCGTGCCAAAGGAAGAAAAGGCGAGCAAGGTTGATTTCCTTTTCCAGGAGTAGGGATGAAGGTGCAACATGTGACGTAGGTAAGTAAGAAGGGGAAGAATTTTCTATTCAACATGCTGTGGTGTGTAAAACTTTTCAAAGAATTAACAGTATTAGCACTACAGAATAAAATATGTATTAATTAATAAAGGCATGTATAAATTTAAGTGTAACTGTATAGAGACATTACGCAGACTTATTCAGTAGGTTATGTATGTAGATGTAAGTGTTGTATGTATACCGTAAGTATTTACATTTGCCGAGTTCAATTCCACAAGATTCCTGCTATCGTTTGACCATGCACCGTGATACCTTTTTCCAGAAAGAGGTTTATCACCCTGGATTTTTTACTTCGAATTTTATTATTCTAAACGAAAGTTATGGTAAAAGCGTAAATATTCTCTTCTTAGGATTTTACCAAAGTCTAATCGGTTTTACTTTTTTCCTCCGAAAATGTCAGTTCTCAATTAAAATACTTACACAGGATTTGGATGAAAAATAAACACCACTCCAGCTTTCAGCATCCTTCTTCTTGATTACTTCATTTGACTGAACAAATTAATTCAGAAAGAAAATTGAAATTAGAAATTCTCCGTGCTGAGACAATACATTTTAAATAAAACCACACACCTCGAAAATTCTAAACCAGGTTTATAAATCAAAGCTTTCGACAAATAGAAAATACGAATCTTCATTTGTATGGAGTGAGTCGGATACGTAAAAAAGTAAAATATCGATTTTTGCTAAACGAAGCTCAAATCAAGACGGCTAAACAGAAAATATATTGCTTTCTCCTCTCTTATGAAAACAACTCAGACAGATTACATCTTCAGATTAAATTAGATGGACTGTTTAGTACCAATAAATCGCTTTTCCAGGCCCTAGGAAGGTTTATCAACTAGTGAAATGAAGAAGACACTTGTCTTCAATAAAACATTTGAAAAATATTTTAATTCATAGTGCAAACTAATGTAAGTATATACACGTACTACGGTTTACATTGGTTACCGCCTAGCCCTTTTAGTAATTTACTAAGGAGGATCCACCCATCGCCTCAGTTAAAGCTTATGCTGCTATTTACTTTTTATAATCTTATTCGCAGACGCGCACGTATCATTCTCCTAATCGTCTTAATTAATGAGAGAAAATCTTGAGTTTTTAGCATTTATCATTTATCTTACAATGCAGTGTGAAGCGAAATAATTCATTTACCTTCCTAGTATTGATAAAAGTATGTACTATTGTGAACTTCATTAATTTTGACTCTACACTTGAACATCTTTTGGAAATACATTCTCCATTAAACGAGAGTGTTGTGCTTATAAAGTTAGGTGGATGAATTCCTCATTTTCATCACCTCAGCATAAACACTATTTTGAGCATAAAAATTGGTGAAACTTAAGGAATGTAATAACATCCAACCAGTCTCGACTTTCATTTCAAAGCAAGCAAAATTTACATATGGCTTTCTCTAAAACAGGTGTTATAAAAAGTATTTTATTCCAAAGTAAGAAAGTCTTTTAGTTGGATGGCAGTGAAGTATCTGCAGCTTCCCTCTTCTCAATCCCAAAGGAAATACTCACCCATTTCGAATGTTTTTCTCTTCTATCACGCGGAGTGGGCTAAACCTTCCATTAAGAAAGCCATCATCGCTTCTTTCATACCTGGGACGTGTTTTCATGCCACAAAAATGTTTATTTATTTTCTCAGAAAGGGTATCAATTCCCTTGGTAGTATTCGGTTTACAATATCATTCAGAAGAAATTTCAATCCGACGATGGTACAAGGCTTTTTAATAATGACTTAAGTTTTGTGGAGAAATTCAAACACAATTAGTAGTTTGAAAATTGGAAACTCCATCCATTACCGACGGTTGTGCTTCTCCAAACACCTTCGGGATGCGCGACTGTCAACTAGGGAAATGGAATAATAAATGAAGATGCATTCAAATTTTCCCTTTGAAAGTCACTTCCAGCGTTCCACTACATTTGCTGGATTATTATTTTAAAAGCAGGGTAGATGCACAACTACGATTGAGACAAGTTAATAGATTGGAGAGGTAGGAATGTTACCAGTGGAAATAAGCAGCGTCACTTCATAAAAATGAAACAACTCGTTTTGTTCTTACAGAAGTCCTTTGTTCGCAGCATTTAACGAAAAAAACGCTAGTCTGCTTTTACTATTTTGCAAAACTGATTGCAAGTGGTTTCAGTGAATCGTGTATATGCCTTCGTATTGTTGTTATTTACTTTACCAACAACTTTCGTTCGACCATTTTAAGAAGAGACGGCTGGATTGTTCTTAGTTCTTGCTTATTTTACCTAGAGTTTATTCAGTTCAATTAAATCCATCGAGTTGATTTGAATCGATTGAGCAAGCTGGGGAAAAGATTGTTTACCGGGAAGTAACTGGTGATTAAATTTACATTTGTTGAGTGGACCACTTAAAGTAAATGATTGAATGCATCATATAGCGAAACAAGAAATACATACGTATCGATTTTGTTTTATGAAGTTGTCCAAGGATTACATCGCTTCTGACGTAACAAAGACGTCTTATCGGTTTGCACCGAGCGAATGCAACTTTTTGGCAGAACATGACGCTCATCTATATTTAGGTAGAGTAGGGGAGAGCGAGAGGGCTCTTGTGAAATCAGAACCGTTAGCAACGTACTTTCTACTTCACGGGTGAAATAATCGCATGAAGTGGTATGTGTCCATCGTATTATACTTGTTTGTAGTTTGACCAAAGACGAGTGACAAGGAAAGAAAGTTTCGTATTAAAAATGTTCAACTTGAAAAACAACTAATGGAAATGATGTTTCCACTTCCTCATTGACAAATGTTTGGTTTCATTTTCATGTTCACATGTAATGAAGAGGTTACGCGAAACATTGTGAAAATTATGAATTTCACAGATAAAAATGGTCGTACACCTGAATAACCATCACACTTCGTTGTTGGAGTAAATGTTTACAAACAACAGAATTAAACTTTACAAACCTCAAATGTGCGGGTGAATGCTACACCTAAATTTAGAATGGTACATTCCTCGTGTGCCCACAGATTAGACAGAAATCCAAATACATAGTGAAAAAATGCAAAAGTATAAAGCAACTTTTATATGTCTCCCAATGTTTTACAAATTCTGTTAAAGAACCAACAATAAACCTTTAACTTAGTCTAAACGTTTATATGGAACAATGATGAGAGAAAACGAGGGGTACTTATTTAAAGACACCCTGCAAGCATGTAATGTTGCAAGTAATTTTCTTTTGCTTAAAAATATTTTTCTTCTGGGATGAAACCGTTTGCTTCATTACGTGTTGCAATTTCATTGCTGGGATGCATATCCTCTCCTCTCTCCCAAAGTAACCGCTTCAAAAACCAAAGGATAAAAAGAAAATAATCTACCTCGCAAACTACCCACAAAGAAACGGGAACATTTTTGCACATTACCAACTCGTGTTCGTTTTTTACAAACATTTAGCAATAGCAATGGAAAATTCGTAGGTAGCCTGCGTTGTTTGTCCACATATTTTAAGGAGACAAGCTGAAGCTTAAAGACATCCTCCTTTTCAACATTATTTTGTGTTCCTGACCACGAAGAAGAGGTAAAGGAGGGAAATGCGCCTCTCCAGTAAATGCTAGTTCAAGTAGGAAACTCTCGCTTTTCGACATTTGGACAAGTGGAATGTGGATAAATATAGCTGGAGATTGTAACAAGTAAAGTGATCACAAGTAGGAAAGTAAGGAGGATACAGGAAACCTTTCCAACACAACCAATATAAAAAGTAGCAATGAAAAGACGCTATTTAAGAAAAGAGTAACGAGTCTGACGTACCTCACCTTTTAACAACTTCGGTTTATGTTATACTAGAAATCACATAATATTATGGTGTTTGGAAAGGAAATAGAGTGACTCAACAAGAGTGAAGTTAAAGGACTGAGAAGAGACTTTTGAGAGGAGAGACCGATATACACAAACAAATAGGAGCAGAGTGGAGAGAATCCCCGAAAAAATGAGACATGAATTCCTTTGTAAGAAAAAGGAGCAGTGGGACAAGCTAAGCTAAAGAAGTTTTTTGTACATTTTGACTAACTGGAAAGTAACACTACTCTCTCGCAGCCAGTGCGTTATCTTTCATGTAGCTCGTCGGAGCAATGAGGAGAGAAAAGCCAGCAGAAGCGGAGTGATCGCTATTGCCAAGTTAGTGAATTGCGGTGGTGGTGGTGGGTGAAAGTAAAAATGCGAGAGGGAAAAGGAGTAAGAAAGGAGCAGCGAGCAAAGAAAGAGTCATGCTAATCACGCTTTTGCACTGTGTTGTAAAAGGTGCTCTTGTTTTTGCACTTCCCTCAAATGCATTAACTAGGGGTCTACTTGATATTATGTGTTCTCGTGTTCCAAATGTAATGTTATCTTACAATTTTCTACTTTTCCTTCGGTAGGGGTTTCAGGGATAAAATCTTGCTAGAAAGTAAAAGAGAGGGTGTACATACTTGCCAATATGCCTTGGCCGAGAGTTGGAAAGGAAATCTAGTCGAAGTGTGACATTCCCTTAGAGTAGTTTACAGCAGCACCAGCTCGCTCAGTCACTAGATGACTACTAGCAGAATTCGGCGAGTGAGCCAGTTCGGTAAGAGTGACAGTGAAGAGAGAGGGAGAGGAGAGCGGAAAACATTTTGAGTTTGCAAATTGAGAAGCAAAAAGGATACTCTCGCCATTTGTGATATTTTCTGTACACAACCGACCAGAACCAAAATGTTTTCTTTTTAAACAATTTGTTGGTGGGGTTGGTAAAGGGAATAATAAACCACCGCATCGAAAACGCATTTGATGTACACGTTGTGGAGCTCCGTCTCAGTCTGAGGATGAAGACCGACCAAGTAAGGAATATGGAATGGTAATGAGTGACTGCAGAATAGTCAGTAATATTCCATCAACGCTGCATTTCAACCTGCTTCTGGAAACCGTGAAGAAAGCAGGAGGGAAGGCAAGAAAACAACAAGTATTGGAGTTTTTGTTCTCATCGCTTGATTGGTTGGTATGGAAGACAAAGGAATCAAGAGCGGAAACACTGCGGGTAGCAGCATTTTGCCACACAACTTAGCATTGGCAGTGGGCAGAATGACGGCTGATCTTCTATCAGCCAAGCTTCATCATAACAATTGAGCTGACATGGCGCAATACACGAAGCAACGCTTGTAAGAACCTTTAACTGCTCCGACCATAGTGTAAAACATCCTCGCCGCATTAAAGGCGAATGGTAATTTATATTAAATAATAACAAAGCATCTTACACGACGCGACAGTTTATGAATGCAAAATGTGAGAACGTATACATAAATGCATAAAATAAGGAAAGTTGTGAAATTACAGACACTTCTGTACATACGACGCGTCTCACAAAATTGTGAAGCAAAACCCCGTTAACCAACCAACCAATTATAATAAAATATTTTCATTTCGCAAAAACTCATCATTTATTTATTTTCTTGTAAATCCCATTAAACGGCGAGACTACAGCTCGCGCTGAATCATTTGTCAGTATTTAATATTTAGAACGTTAGGGACTAAACTTGAGACAAAATGTAGTTGTTTTGAGTTATAGTTTTGGGACTGCGAGCACGGTTTTTTGTGATGCATTCTAGTGAGTCGGTAAGGAATACATCAAGCGAAGCGATGAACGGTGGAGGTGGTGGTGGCTCTATCAATAGTTTTCATGAGCGACTCGTGGTGAGTATTGAAAATGCTATAACGAAAAGCATCAGCACACGGAGCGGTAGCACTCCACCACTTGCAGGTGGTGTTGTTGATGATGATGCTAGATTTCCACCTGAAGCATCGAGACAGAAAGCTCAAGAAGCAAGGGAGAGGAGTGCGATATTAGGGGCCACCTCAAGAACCACTTACAACAGTATTAGAAGTGGCAGCAGCTCAGTCGGGCATTCTCCCAAAAAGACTGTCAGGATGACAACGGCAGTGACCAATAGTCCAAATCAGCAGCAGCAGGAACAGTCGAATACAAAACCTGCAACAAGTAATCATAGCTCGATTAGTTCGTTCCTTAGTGCGCTCAGTGGTGCAGCTGGTTCCCGATCCAAGACTTTCTCCTCAGCTAGCGGATTTCCAACCGCGTCATTTAGCTTCATCAGTAGTTCTCTATCATCTTCTGGCAAAGAGCCTCCTTCAACAGCAAGTGGCTGCAACAGTGATAGCAAAGCAAGGGCCTCATCGGTCTCTTTCACGGCAACTCTTGCCGAGAAGGCTGTCTTAAAAAACCACACCGATTCGAGCAAGAGCAACCACATCAAATTAAACAGCAAAGTGGAGAAGGTTCTGAACTCAATTCCGGGATTGACCCTGGGTCAAGTGCAAAACACTGCAGCGGGATGTACGACGATGACAACTTCCACTGTCGGCCTCCCGACAGTCACAGTGGCCATAACGACGGCACCAGCTGCCACACCAAACTTAGCCACGACTCCCTGCAATTCAATCAACTCAACAAAGATCATCACAACACCTGCTGCTGGCGGACCATCTGTCCCTCAAGTTCATATTCAGGCGGCTCCTTCAACCGACTCAAGTAGTGGACAATGTCCTGCCAAGCCACTTTCCGTTGAGCCACCAACACAACGAAAACATTCTGCAACTTTCTCCTCCTTCAAACTCGGAGAGAATGCACCGAAAAGGCCCCTCAAACTGAAGAATCATTCGGTACACACGTTGGAGCTCTACGATACACTTCATTTCAAATCCTCTTCTGCCCCACAGGTAATAATAAAAAGGCTTTACTTTACTTACTTACTTTCTAACTCTCCCCATTGTCAATCCAGCCATGGCTTAGAGTTGAGTAGAGAAGGGCAGAGAAGCAGGAGTGACAGAGGTGGAGAAGAAAAACAGCGCTGTCTCAACATACCTCACCTGTTACTTAAACGAAAGATTATTGCATCCAAATTCCGAACTGTTTTACTTACCTCCGAGATGCGACATTCTTTCTCACTCTACTTTGCATCCTCTTTAGTCGTGTGAAATTCAAATCATTCTGAAGACATCAAAACGCTTTCATTTTCATGCTAATAAAAGTAATGCTGGCTAATGTCCAATACTTTGCATACTTTACGTTTTAATAGTAAGTTTAAAATTTCAGTCTCGTACTTTTGTGAGCCGTTCTCTCTCTCTTCCTCTCGTGTACATTTTCCATTTCTTGGGTGAGTTGCGAGGATTATTACAATCCCACAACACAACAGTAGCTTCCAGATGCATCATTGTGCATTGCATTTCCTTCCAGCAGCAGTCTATCTTTATTGTGACACGTTTGCTCTCATAGACAACTTTTCTCGGAAACACCACAAACCGTCCTCAGAATAAAAAAAATACTTGAAGTTTCTCTTCAAGTTTTTAATATGCTTTTCATCTAGTCACGACCCCGCGGACACCTTCAAGCCGTCATAAAACGTAGAAGAAGGAAAGAGAAGCATAAAGCAGAAACAAAATTGCCTTGCATCATCATCAACATCATTACAACCTCAGGACTTTAATAGGAGGTTAAAAACTGGGCAAAGTTGTCAGCTTTTTTCGGCTAATGTAATGCCATATAATCTTTTCCATTTCCTTTTTTCTCCTGAGGTCGCAGCTGCTAGCTGGACAACCGTCAACCCTTGTTCTGTTCTGTCTGTGTGTCACCGCTGCACTGTGGCTTTCCCGCTTTGCTTCATTGATTATGCTACTTTTCTTTTACTTTTCCTACTCGCAAACAACCACCACAAAGAGATGCATGCGGATATAAATATAAAATGTTTGTGTGCACGAAGAAAGTGGCTACTAATGCATAACACATACACGTCCAAGATTTGTAAAATTCAATGACGAGCACGAGTACTAAAGACGAAGGAGGAAGAACCAGACAAAAAAACAAAGTTTCGCCAAGTTAGAGAAAGACAAGAATGATCTAGAAAACGCTATTTGTATTTAAGTACACAACCCTTGCTTAAAGAGGTATGTTATGTGTCTTTGGTTTCTTAGATGTCCTCTTTAAAGTTAAATGAACCTGTATGAAAGTTAGTGTAGATGACAAAACAGTAGCGGAAAAAACGAAGTAAGTGAATGGGGAAAGGTGGAGTAGAAGAACATAAAAATCGAGGGGGAACAAACAAGTCAAAGTTTTCCCTTTCTGCCTCTCTTTCTCACACTTCAAACCCACTCCTCTGTGAAAGAAGCAACGAACCATCCAACTCATATTTTCTTAGGATCTTTATGCCCCGATAAGGTGAAAAAACACATTGAGAATTTAAGTGGTGTATCTGCTTTTCTAGGAAGA
This sequence comes from Cyphoderus albinus, assembly GCA_021029165.1. NCBI lineage: Eukaryota > Metazoa > Arthropoda > Collembola > Entomobryomorpha > Paronellidae > Cyphoderus > Cyphoderus albinus. Next base: position 29,837 of record VYYJ01000575.1, read on the forward strand.
TCATCCATGTTGTAGATTAACTTGCGAGGATTTTCCTTCGGGGACTAAGGACTCCGGTTCCACTTACTCATCTTTGTCTGTTCTAAACTTATGATTTTTTTCTGCTGCATCCACATTGTCTAGAAATAGCAACTTTGTGAGATGTCTCATAATTTCATTGGTGACGAGAATGAGGTTGCAGTTGCTCCTTTTTAACGAATGAGCAGGATTTTGTTTCTTCGCGAAATAATGTGATTTCCGCTTTTCTCATGTTAGCCGTTTGTAGATTTAACAGCCAGATATAGTACAGTGAATAGTATCACAGTCGCCGCACTAACAATAAAGACAGTCATGCCGTTGTTGTTGTGTTGCCTCCAGCGGTTCTTCTTTTTGTTGGGATTTCTGAAGTTTATTTATTTAGGTGACGAGGTACGTGTGAATAGTGTTCCACATGTGTCGGTAGTTTATACTATTACTTAGAGAATGGCGCAAGTAAAAAAACGTTTTCCCTCACCTGGGACTGCTGTCCGCTTATTCCAGAGCCATATACGAAAATTGATAGACAAACGCTACTGGCTTGTTTCACTTTATCGCAGTAGGACACAAAACCAGTTGAGTCAAGCGTGTAACTCTTTTTTCTGCTCTGCACGCTTGTTGTACCAGCACGTTGGGGAAAAAGAAAACATCGTACTTCTCTTATGAATGAACTGTGTACACATTACACATACTTTTCGCTTGTTTGCACGCATGCACGCCTCTGTACATCGAGAATGTTGAAATGCACATCCCCGATGTTTGAACCAAATGAACTGAAATTGTTGCAGAATGAGCTTTGTCTTCCTTCTTCAATAATCAGTTTATATGTTTTAAGCCTAGTTTTACAATTGTTGATTGGGAGACGACGAAAGAGAAAAACGAAATGTCTCTTTCTATTGTTTTCACACATGAGTAATTCTCAGCGTCAGGCTTCAGGTAATCCTTAGCAGGCAAAGGCGTCCAGAGTCAGAGAGGAATCGTTGAATGACATTTTTGCAAACAAAATTTAAAATCATTCAATTTGAATCGAACATCTTATTTTGATTTCGTTACTACATCAGATATTCAAACAAACTCTCCCAGCAACGAAGCAATGAAAAAAGCAATTAAGGCCAACGAAGTATAAATTGGGAACAATAAACCCAAGTTAACCATTGTGTAAACTGTGAGAAGGAGAGGAAAAGGACAGTGTTTGAAGAAGAAAAAAAAACAAAGTACATTCGAGTCCTACCTAGTATGTTCAGTTTTGTTCACGATTGTTGTGTTGATCGGTAATGAGAAAAGAAAGAAATGTACGAAACGTTCATCTGATAAATGTGCTAGTGATGTTTGCCGTTTTTGCACGACAGTAGATCTTCATCTGTTGAAACAAAAGTAAACGGCTGCGAAGTAGCTGCTAATGATTTTCTACTAGTGAGAATTGCGGCAAAAGTCCATTCCACCGTCTCTGATGGTTCAAAATTGTAAGTGTATTTGCTGAGATAAGAATGATGACGATGACGTTATTTTACGGCATTGTCAACAAAGAAAACAGTAATAAATACACACACAAACTGTGTGAGGTGGTAAAACTTATGAAGATGTGAAAAAAGTTTTCGTGACTTTCAACCGGACAAGCCATGTTTTTGCTGGATAGAGCTTGGTCACATTTGTTTGAATTTGTTTTCCTCTTCACAACTCTATTTCGTTTGGCATATCAGGCGAAGTCATTTTATTAGGCATAGTGACATGTCATTTCAGAATCAAGGTTTTCTCTCGATACAAAACTTTTCTGTTTCTACTTATTGATGGCCGAATATGGAGCGTAGGCGTATGCGAATAAAATGATAAAGTCTCAGTGGCATTTTAAGGCTATCTTTAAACAAGGTTTGGTGTGAAATATTTCGTGCTAAAATCTCTAGAATCAAATTGAGCAGACGGTAACTGCCATCGTCAATCACCACCATACAATCTCAGTAACTGACTTTTTAGTGAAAACCTGGCACAAAATATTAACGTTTCAGTTTTCTTACGTTACCCAATATTTTGTATGGGCTAAAACAAACCATGCAATCTACATTCACTACCTCTTTGCAATCATAAATGAAATATTAGTTATTTTCTGTCACTTTCGTCGAGTTTTGCCACAATTTTTCCTGTCAGTGTCTGAACAAATTAAGCTGCATCATAATATTAGGAAGAAACTTGCTTTAATCTTGCATCAACAAGGATATAAGTAAAACCGGTGGCAGAAAGTCATGAAACTTGTTTCCTGGTCTTTGCCCGCCGTGTACTTTAGGCTGTGAGGGGGAGAAAGCAGAGAAAGCGGATTGAAAATTTTATAAAGGACTGACTGAAAGTTAAGGAGAATGATGTTACGAAACTCTGTTTTTTGTAGCCAGCTAAAACAGGCATGTTGGAAAAGGAGGATGAGAAGAAAAGAGATTTTTTGTTGCATGTCGGTGACTTTGTTGAAGTGCATATAGCGTATAATATAAACGTAGAGTTTAAGCACATAGAAATCCACATGAGAATCTAATACCTACTAAGTTATCTCACTCACTCAGTTCAAGAGTTAACGCATTTTTGTGTCTTTATCTGGAAAGTTCGCATCGCATAGTTACTTACACTCTATTTGTAATAACGGGCAAAGACTGAAGAAACCAGAAGTAAGAACCTTTTCTCCCCGCCTCGCTTATTATTATTTTGTGTGTGTACAAACAGAGGAAATGAATATGGCGTAACTATAAAAAGATATCTGGGTTAGGATGCAAAGGAAAGAAGGAAGCATGTAGACAGTAAAGGGAAAGAATACTTTTCTTACCCCGTTTCTTTCATTTTTCTTCTCTCTTTTATGTTGACTCAACATTTTCTTCCTGTTTTGCGCCGACCGACTCACACAATGTCAACAGGGTAACTTTTTACGCCTTTACTCTCGCGACTAAAATGCTCACATTTGCTGCGTTTTCCACGCAAAGTGTAACTATGTGACAATTTTCAACGTATTGCACTGACGTTCAATACTCATTCAAAATGTACATTTTCTTGTGCTGAGGGATTTCTGACTGTGTGTTTTTCGCATGATGAGGTGTAACTAATATGACATTAAAATAGAATCGTCGTCATCATCGTTCCACTGTGAAGTTCAAACAAATAGAACGGGGTAATCATTTTTTGTCAAGACGTCCTCACTACAACATCCCCCTGATCTGCGATGTAGGTGTGAAAATCTTCTGCTTTTGTGGGAATCACATACCATTACGTCACTTGGCGGAGGCAAAATTCCTCCTGGAAAACTTTTGTTCGTGTGTCTGTCTGTAGTCTCTATAAGCATGTTCGATGCTTCTAATAAGATAATTGTATTGAATTTTCAAAACCAGTCAATTACTGTGAAAAGTCGGATCTGCTGGTAGAAATATTCTTATCATTAACTTCGCAACGCCGCGTTTCTGTCTTTCTATTGATACAATAACTATCTACATATAAACTTTGACTCCTGTCATATATAACATTCTCAGTTCCTTTTCCTGTTCCATTTTAGTTTTGGGAAACCAAAATTTCTCTAGGTATGTAGACGCATGCAAGTACATATCGGTACGTTACTCTTCTTGCTTCTCTTTGCTGTTGTTACTAGTGTCAAACAAACCAGTTGATTTGAAAATATACGTCACTGCTACACAAGAGATGTTATTCCGGCTTCTGGTTGTCTGCTAGATACCATTGTATTTGATATTTGAAAATAAAATTAATCATCTTATGTATTCGTTTCTTGTGGGCGCACGATTTTCACCCGCCACTAAATCCATATTATTATTTTATTTGGCAAGCAGACAAATGTGAGATTTGGATGCACAAATTTTCTGGATTTATTCAGTTGAGAAAATACATTATAGCTTGTGAAGGAAGTAGGGGAAATGAATTCTCTTTAGTCAATCGATGCAATATCAGTCAATCAGAAAGTGGTAGAAAAATTGATTCACTGCACCTCTTGATCAATGTATCACTTTCTCTTTGTATCATCACTTACCAAGAAGCGTTTTGTCACCAGATAACACGAACCTCTTAAAAGAGACAGGCTACTTCATAAGGACCTCGTCACATGCTACTTTTCGGCAATACAATGAACTCTTTCAATGCAATATTTTAGAAAGCATTGGATTAAATAAATATCTTCGTGTTTGTGATTTCAGCTGATTTTGCTTTACATTTTGCACCAGCTAGGATTTCGCAACGTTGCTGCATCAGCAGCTCTTCCAATACCGGTTAAACCTTGTAATAAATCACAAATACTATACAATCATTATAGAATAGAACGTGATGCTTACTTTTCCACTCCAAGTGAACAACTCCACACTTCAAATTTTGAATACTACGAATTCTCCGGTTGCGCTTCTCATTTGCAAAACAGCAGTAAAGACATTTCAACTCAAAGTTTTCATTTCGAATTGTGCATAGTTTTATAGGAGGAATTTCATTGTAAGAATTCAAACCAGGCGTGAATTATCGAGAGGGAGCGATTGAAGTGAAAGAGATCTCCTGAAACTTATGTACATTTCTTGATTCAATATCACCCTAAAAATCCAGAGCGTACCTCTTATGTTACACGTTCTAGAATATAAAAGCTCAGTCGTTTGAGTTACTGTATAACCTATTATTTTGCACACATTTTGTTTCACAAGGAAAACGTATCCCTAGATTTTTAGCAAGACTGAAACAGGTTTTAAAAAGAGTATATTTTCACAATATTCTTAAGAATGCTTTTCACAAGACAGACAAACAACTAGCAAATGGTTTCATGAAAAATTTTATACACTCAATTAAAACGCACATTCACCAGATCAGGTATACGTCCCGTCCTTTGAGACATTTAATTGATAAAGATGCTTCGTAGATTCATCGACTTCCTCAGAGTCGTCTCTTTTACGCAGAAGAAAGCACTTGAAGAAACTGAAGGCTGAAGGAGAGTCTGTCACAGGGAGATTCGCCTCTCTTCATTATCACTTCGCGTACTTTAAATCCCTCGTTCCTTTCTTTTTTTATTTCGGTTCTAGGTAATAAGAAGGTAGGCTCTACTCGTTACTTTTGGAGCGTTTGAATTATTTATGAATTAAGTTGAAGGGGGTGCATCTGTTCCGGTTAGTTAGCGTTAGTTTGCTCATTTCATTCAAGTGTCAAGTAATGCTCGCTGAGAAGAAAGCAGAAAGTAAAGACAGTGTCTGTGCATTGCGAATTGTGAGAAGATGATGAGACTGATTGCATTAGTTTTGCGAATACTGTGACGGTACGATTTTTCGCGGATTTTTTACACATTTAGTTTTAATTACGGTTATTCTTTTCAAACTAGGTTTCAGGTATCATGCAGACGTTGAATTTCCAGAACTATTTTTCAACCAAAAGTCATCTAATTAAATTAAGTGCGTTACCGTCATGTTACTTTCCCTCGAGCGAACCCAACAGAAGCGTGGCATGGTCACGTATATTTTGTTGAAATAAACTTTTGTATTTTGGCAACTACATAGTTGTATAAATGCAGAGTAAAATTACTTTAAGGGGAAAAATTATGACCTTGTACATACACTGCAACAAATAGCACATGACACGCCCACCAGTGAATGCATATAGATCACATTTATTAGCCAACAAACTCCAAGTTTCACTTATCGTACACTTCTTGATTTGTTTCATGGACTCATGTAAGTTAAACGACAAGGAATGAAAGGGAGTAAGTAAGTTGGAAAGAAAACATAATGCAAAGTCTCAGTTACCTGAACCCGCAGCGCTTTTAGCATCCATAATAAGCTTTTTTGGGGGGAAACAGAGAAAGTGTTGAGTCTAACAAGCTTGTTGCTGGTTTTACTCCCTCTGCATCGTCAGCCTAGGACAAATCACGTATGCTGGAGGTTTTGTTGTAAACAGTCTTCAGCTTCCCCTCATGGTTTCCTAACCGTTCCCGTGTGCATCGCTATATTCGTATGAATGAGAGACACGCAAGCACAGGTTATACGCAATCCTTGTATAACTGGCTTTGTTATTATTTCGATACATTTCTTCTATCTCTCTGCTAAAAGTCTGACATATTGTACTAGGTTAACTTCCGATACTATCGCTGGACAAAAGGAAATAATGACTCCGGCCAAGGCAAAGAAATTATTTTATTATGTGTGAGCAGTTGTTGTATACTGAAGTATTTACTTCTAGGCTTCTCTCGTCTCTCAGTGTCAATGGTAATGGCAGTGTTGTTGAACACAAAGAAATTATAATGCGACGGCATTTTGTATAAACAACCGTTCAATGCACTACTTCTCAAGTATCACTTTGCCCTTTTCAGTCTGGAATCTTGATAGTGACGATGGGATGGTGAGTGAACTTTCTGGTTGAATGTTGCCTCGCTTTTTGGTTCTACTGAGGCTGTGTGGTTAACAAGACTTTGGTTAGTTGGGTTGTACAGGAATGTCTGTTAGAAAAGGACATGTTAGGAGAACGCAGAGAGCATGGTGATAACGCGTGGTCTTTTTGTCTCCCCCGAGAGTATCACTGTCAAGTGTACAAATGCGAAACATGAAAGCAGTTCCTGGGGGAGTCTCTAAGGCTGAAAAGCTGAGAGCAACAATATTCCATAGAAATTGGTATCCAGTCACTCTTCCAGGGTTTTATTATTATTGCATATTATGATTATGTCCCGCTCACTTTACCAATATGGCACGTCAGAAAGCACACATGAATAATACGTGTTAAGTGTTAAGTCGGTCTGTTGACGAGAATGGGCTGAACGCATAAAATGGAAATTGTGGTGGAGTGAGAGAGAACCCATCTCGTTTACATTTCGCCCCACATTACCTAAAATTTTCATTGACTGTTTGCTTACCTCACCGCTTTACATTCATGAGATCGGTATTTTTAATGCCAAAATGCTTTCACGGCATCATTTATGTTTTGCTCTTTAATATTCCAGCTACAGGGTACCCGTTGCGTAATGGGCTCTATTTCTTGGTGCATCGATTAAGAAATGTGACCACGTACCTCTTTGAGTCACGTCACGAGCGAGTCTAGTACTGCAATCACTTTTAGAACTCGCCATAAGAAAATATGTGAGGAGGGAAAGAATACTTGAGCTAGTTAGGGTAAGACCGTTTGTAACGAAAGCGGAGGAAATTTGCACAATTTTTCAATCGCCCTAATTCCTAATTGAGAAATACACATTGGAAGAATTCCACAGATGAATACACGTACATACGCATTAAATATTCAACGGAAAACGGAGTCCGCACAAAACAAAGTTCTCATTGCTTACTGAAGTGATAAACTTGATTTAGTAATCATATAGATCCCGATTAGTAACGTAGCCTTTACATACCACGACGTAGTTCTCCGTCATTGAAAGTTAGTCCAAGGGAGACATTTTCGCTTCCAGGTACCTCTATTTTGGCACTGAATCCGACGAACTCGGATAGCAGTAGCTTCATGTTTGCATTGAAACGTGAGCCGCAGAGAGAAAAGCCATTTCCTCACAATTTCTTATTTCAAGTAAATGTGGGTTTGTCTGTACAAACACATGTGAAAATGTGCCCGCCATGAATAAAAGTTGCTTTGCATAATTGGCGTATTTACGATAGTGACTGCACAATGTTTGCTCTTGTTGAATCAACACCGATAGCACATTATTTGACACTTGACAAATTGTGTCCAACTCTGACACGGTTCTAGTTGAAATGTGAGAGGCCAAGTGATTTTACAAATAACCGACAGGATCACGAGGACAATGCTTTCTCAAGGGGCAACTTTATTTAATAACAGTTGATTTTATGTAATAATTGACTAATCACAATAATAGAGCCATTGGCAAAGAATTGTTGTAAACAAATTACGTTCTAATTCCCTACAATTTTAGTTTCATTCTTCTCACGAAAGAAATTGTAGTAGATTTCAATGACGATTATATGCGTATATAGTATTTGGGAGAGGTTGATCATTTGTTAAGAGTTAGCCGGGTACACACTGCTGTTTGCATCATCATGTTTCTTAAATGTTTCCAAAATGTTTCCAATATAAATGTTTCCAAATACAAAACCGCATTGTAGCTAAACCTCATTTTCACAAATGCACTTTGACAACTTTCCTCTGTTGAATACTAACAGCAAAATTATAATTATAATTGAACTATAAATGAAAAATATGAACCTAAAGTTCATTCATTCTCACTGCTCTTTAAACGTTCTCTTTATTCCCAATTGGCAGCGTCTCATGTTTATTGTTAGTTCCGTTTTTACTACGGGAGTCAATTGCAACGGGTCTCAGAAAACTTAACAGAGCGTAACCAAATTGAAATATCAAAGCAATTTCTAAAGAAAAAAAACGGTCACCGAGACTCTGATTTTACAATGGCTTGAATATTTTATTTTTATGCATATTTTTAACTCGCAATATACATTTTAATGTTAAGGTGATGCAAGTGTGGTTTATTGCTTTCCAAGATGAGATTTTCGGTTTAATATTATGCATGCCTACTCATGTCTTTCAAATCTTTCAAGCTTTACAAACATTGCAAATCTTCGCGTATTGAAAATAAACTTGATAAATTCAGCTGTTGCTACTGTGTGTTTCTTAACCAAATTTTTATAATAGAGGTATTAACGAAGACGATGATGGCTTCATCTGGATTCGGCTTTCACCTTTTGCTAGTGAACTGCTTGCATTTTGAATGAATAGAGAAACAATTTACCGTTCAGGCACTTTGTTCGTCTTCTTGCTTCGCAGTTTGTACTTGGTGGTATCTAGCAACGAGAGGAAAATGTACGCCACCGACGTCATCACCATTCTCATCATCTTTGGCGATTTTGGTTACGCATGAAAGCTCAAAGATATGTTCCACTCCGTATTTGCGCACTCTCTTCTAAGAGCCTTTTTCTTGAGAAAAGGCACGAGGTAATAATAATGTTACGTGTGTATATTTTATTTCTTTCTCCTCAAACTTATCTGCCCTTCTCGAGTCATTCAAATCCAGTCGTTTTTCTGTTTCCTCTTTCCTCTAGACGTCCGTTAAATTTCTATGACAGCAAGTTTAAAAGAATCTCAATGCCTGTGCTGACGCGACAGCTTAAACATATCTTTCCGCTGACAATACCGAACAAATAGCAGAACTGCTCATGTGGACTTGTTCTCTTGTCACAACCAGTACTATGATACATTCTTCAAGAAGCACTTTTATTATTACTAGAAGGCTGTTGATATTGCGTTTGTAAACAACCAAGTCAATTCACGTGCGTCTATCTTTACTATAGACCAAGTCTACTTGCCCAAACAATTTTGTTAGCATCTATGAAATCTTTGTGTCCGCTGTATGACATCGAAACAGAGTGCCTCATCGAAGCAAACCAACACGTTGTAAAAATTATATTTACCTTTTCATCAGTACTACCGCCACTCCTTGTTCGCTTTTTTGTTTGGTCTCTTTGAACAAAATCAAAATATTAAAGTCCAGGAACGTGGCAGAAAATATTGAAGAAAATACAAGAAGCAAAAATCTTTGCTAAATTGTAGCATAAAATACAATACAAACGATAGCCATTTTTATTGAAAGGCAGCAGACAAACGTTTAGATCTTAGGACCCTAGATTTGTAGTTGATACTGTTTTAGACTGAAGCTAGGCTACAACATTTGTAGCGGTCTGCTCGCCGACCCAATCGGTACCGTAATTTATGAAAGGGACCACTGAGGAGAATGACGATGAATGGAGTGAAAACGCAGGGTTGAAAAGCTGGAAACTGCAAAATGCTACCTCGGCCGTCGAAATAAATAAACTCATAGAGACTACTTAGCATTCTTCGCAACATCTGCTTCTGTAAACGTGAGTATTGCCGCCTGGAGAAATAATGATGTCGCCAACTGAGCCTGCCATCAAGTATAAAAAAGTGAAGACATAAACTAAAGTGTAATAATAACTGAAATCCGTAATGATAGTGGTAGTCTTTATGAAAAGGTCTATAACGTTAGAGCTTTGTTGCTAATTTTCAACTCTCATGAACAATCTAAGTAGTCGACATGATTTTGGTTTAGAAGGATGGTATCGGAGAGTAGGATAGCTTGGTGATGAGATGATGATAGCTGACAGTTGACATCTTGGAATTTTCTCGAGTATATCTGCCTCCTGCATAATGACTGAAATGGGAGATGAGCTGAATGGGATAGGCATTTACTTTCTGCATTATCGTTATTGGCTTCATTTTCATTATTATTACAGGATTTTATGTAAAGTAATACTCTTATTTGCGCTAGAAAAATAGCTCTCACGGAAATAAATAATATCCGTATCCAGCTTTGCATTCTCTTTACTCCGTCTTTTCCTGAAAGGTAGCCTAAAAGTAGTGGGCATATCTGCTTTACCGATTATAGCCCACACTTTACCACAATTCCACCACTGGTATGACCATAGTCTACTTTAGAAAATTAGAAACGCACGATATTTAATTCAAATTGGACACACGTTCTTTCACCGTGTTCTATTTTTAAACTACTTTCTAGGTCATAAGTATAATATGTACGTGTGCAGTTAAAAATACGCAAGGGCAAATGAAAGTTTTTTAGTCGTTTATTCTTGTGTGGGTGAAAGTGCGCTTCCAGAGTTTGAGTTTCTGATGTCACATTTTCAATATCAAGTCGTGACTTGTACTAAATATGGCTGCATTATTATGATGTGGTGACGTAGTTGGTACATGTATTTGAATTATCCTTGCGTTTCAATTTGATTCTATTATATTAGATTTGGTCTATCAAGGATATGTACCAATGGCGTGGAGACATTAAACGTTTTCTTTCAATTCAAAATTGGTTCTCGGTTCACTGAAAGTAAATTTAGGGAATTGTGGCTTTCTTCTACGAGGACGTTTGAGAAATCTTATTATCTATTAAAATTAGACACTGATCAAAAAATGTGTATTAAGAGGTAAGTGTATTGATACAATAATTCAATCAAATCATGTTACAAAAATTAAGTAAATATTATTATGAGATAAGTAAGGCACCTTTCTTCCTAAAAAATCTAAGACGTATTCAACTATGTATATACACAATGTACAATACTAGACAAAGAAAGTTGGTATTGCAATATTGTGTCATTGGGTGAGTCACTGGAAATGCTATGGCTTATTTTTTATTTGTTCATTTTCCGTTAGAACATTTACAATTGAAACAATTAGATGTAATTGGCAGGAGAAAGTGATTTCTCATTTGGATTTTGAAGGGACTGTCATAGTTTACATTAAGGGGAAACTGAAACAGTAAATATATGTATATGTATTTATAAAAAAGCAGATTTTGGTTTAGACAATAAACAAAGAATCGAAGTCGACATCAAATCAACGTACGTGTAAGTTATTTTTACATATCTGAAACTCATATGTAGATAACTTAATATTCCAGGTATTTTGTTTCTCGGCTAAAGTAACTTATTCTAGGAGTGTAAATTTCCATCATACAGAATTTGCAATAAAACTATCGCCTATCAGTTTGAATCGTTGGTTTGCTTCGACTCGTACATTGTAAGGAAACAAATGTTTTCTCTTAAAAGTTTGTTTCGAGTGTTGACTCGTTGATGTTGCTTCTATTTTCCACTTTCAGTTTTACTTACTTGGAAGAAAACAGTTTGAGTTGAAGTACGTCATATGACTACAGTAGTTTCCCATTTTCACTCAAGTTGCATCATGAATGATATCTTGTCTTCGTTACGGACTTTATTTGAAAACAATAAATAAAAAGCGAAAAGGGCGCACAAGAAATGTGCAAACACTCCGTCTCACCCATTAAGTGTAAGAGCCTCACAGCGCTACGTTTTCATTTTCCTTTTTAACTGTTAGTCCTTTGGACATTGTACCTGTGCGGAAAAAACACTAAGCAATAATAAAATTAACAAGACAGAAAAATGAAGAACTTCGCAATTATCAACCTCGTGATGTTGCCTGCTGCTTTCGCAAAATATAGCATTACTAGCAAAGAAACTGTCCTTGCTGAAGTGTCGTGCTGAGCTGCACTTTAAACACAGTTCCAAAGAAAAAACAATCGAACCCAGAAAAATAAATAAACCGAGTTTTTATATTACGTATTTACATAAGTGTCTATATTCGTGGCAAATAATATTCACAAAGAAGCGCATGATATTGATAATTGGGCCTTGGTAATGGGAGTTGTGACATCGAACCCATCCATAATTTACCTTTACTACTAAGTTTATCTTGACTGAAAATCTGCAATCAATGGCCAATTTATCCTCGTTTAAGTGCAATGTCATGTTATACATTTATCACTAAGGCTGGTGCTAATACAAGTTGTCTCAGTTACAGTTAAACTAGAACCGTTCACGAATTGATTGGACTTATTAAAGCATTCCGGATTCTGAATTATTCTGATACTTTGCATTTACCGTTTAAATGTTACTCAGTTTTATATAAGATATTAATGAATTACCACCCTAACGCTTGAGTCTTAAAGTTTTTAAAAAAGTTTCTCTTTTGGAAAGCAAGAAAGTACACAATATTTGGTTTTTTATTGGAAATAGGTGAAATAGTTGGCCTTCGCACGAAATAAACGACAGATTACTGAGGAAGATTATTAAAAATTCTGATGATCCATTACTTCGCCTTTCTGACTACTAAATCTATTAGTAGAGTTAAAATTAAGAGTTCATCATGAGTCACATTGACGATTATTTGAAAAACAACGACACACATAAATACACGGACGGTAAACCAGAAAGAAAAATAATCAAGTTGAACAATTTTCAGACAGGATTGGAAAGCACAGACCGGCTTCACTTGTTGTCGAAGGTATGAAAAAGCAACACTTAATTGTTTTTTTGAAGGGGCAAATAATTGCCTACAATATTCAAGTTGAATGTCTACCGATTAAAATGAGAGTTAATTAAAACAAGTGAACCATGAAATTGATTGAAGCAGTCGCTTGCCTCGTGCCTCAGTACAACTCATACTTATACAACCAGTACAACTCATAATTGTGTTTTTTCAAAATAAATTAAGGAAGTTCAAAAATAACCAGAAAGATTTTATCATTAACATCCATTTCATTTTATGTAATCCTCACGTGGATGGGCACACGCACTGTTAATGAGAGAGAGTAAATAACAGGGGCATTGTAACGTATCAAATGTTAACTGAGCACAAACAGTAGCATTTCCTCCTAATTCTTTTCTATCAAATTTTAAGCTCTTTTTGTAATTTGGAGGGATGATCTAGATAACCGAGAGTTGGTTACTCCTGCATGTTTTATTCTATCTCAACTACTCCACTGTTGCGCATCACAAAATACCTACATTGTGAAATTGTATCTACACACAAAGGCTGTCTTACCTCCTGTGTCATCATTAGCGAGATGGGTAGAAAAAGAGAAAATTGGTCTTTGTGAAAGTAAAATAAATATAGCGTATCCAGTAGTGTTCACATGATAAAATGGAGTACTTGCATAGACTACATAGTTTTGTTCAAGTTAGAATAAATGTTGGGCTTGAGATAGAATGTAAAGGATATAATCATGCGGTGCAAGAAAAATAAGAAATGTGAAGTGGTGAAAGATATTGATGCATCTTGGAAGCAAAACGGAATGATAAGTGGATACGGTTACACCTCAGTGTCTTACTCAAAAGCTTCGTGTACGAAACTACCTATTTTCTTGCCAGTAAATCAGAGCAGCGCTAGTGGAAGTAGATTGACTACGATGATTGGGAGAAAGATGATGATAATGATAGTCCATTGTACATGACTGGAATTCATTTGTACAAGTTGTTCTTGTTGTTTCAAAATCTTGTTTTGGAAGCACAAACTGCTCTATGTTTACACACATCTATTTACTCTATAAAATTTGGGTTTATTTACTAATACTTACGTCCCACATCGACACTTAAAATCAATAATACACCACTTTTAGTTTGAATATTTTTCTAGTTTGTATACAACCGCCCCCGGTTAAAGAGTATTTAACAATATGGCAAAGAAAGTAATGACAGTTGATGAAAATGGAGAATGTAGATTTTCGTGAAAAAAGCAATCTGGTAACACTTTTTATACCTCTATGAAACGAATACATATTCAGTCATATTGGTGTACTTGCTAACTCCATTTACTGCCACTGCCGGAAAAGTAATGTTACACACTCAATAAAAACTCTGAATTGCTCCTGCCCTGTCGGGAGAAAGTTGCTGTTTTAAAACATCCTACATAGTGTATGGATTGGGAATTGAAGAGAGAATTTGTTTCCTTTAATCGTGGCCCCTGACCAGACAGTCTTTATTGTTTTGCATGAGCATTTGCGTCGAAGAGATGGTGCGATGGATTTGTTGTAAAAATTGTCTTGTACATTCAGAAGATAGTGATGCAACGTAATGTCGTACAAAGTTAAGCTCAGTGAAGCAGACGTAAAGGAAGTGTGTAATGTAAGTAGGAAGAAGTAGTTTGCGAGTACATAGAACATGTATGAAGTAGAGCAGCGGTGCATGGGCTTGTATAAATTATACCTGTCACAAAGGGAGTCTCTTTTCTGAGGAAAAAGGAAATGTTCCGCACACTGATTGGATTGCTTTCAAATTGAAGTGCCCTTTTCACGCAAATAAATATTCAGCGAAACAAGCAAACAAATTCCCACTTTCCTTTGGGAATAATATCTGTGCTCTTTGCGTGTGAATGAGTGTGTCCTTTCTTTGGACATCACCACGACCGGGTTGCATAAATTTCTCTATATCCAAACTTCGGATTCCGAATTACGTTTGTTACGTGGAAAATACAAGGACTACATAAAAAGTGACGAAGCGGTTAGTCAAAGGCACAGATATGCCTGTTTTATGGCTACGTTATATATGTGCTGTGGTTTGTACACCCACATTTGGCAAATAAAATACTAAGGTGAGATCCGGTATTCATATGATGGCCCATTTTAATACACATCCAGTTTTATTGTTATAATCAGAGTTTGGCTCGCAAAATCAAAATCGCAAGAGACATTTACAATTGTATTGTAAAACCAGTGAAAGCTGAAATACTGTAAGGATACATCGAGCGTGGAGACAATATTTATGACACACTATTTACAACCCTGTGAGTGTTAGGAAATGTGCCGAAATTTGGATTGTGGCAGTATAGAGCCGAAAAACGACAGTTGTCAGAACCGCTTATTATCTTAAAGGTGAATCTAAGGCTAATAGTTTTTAATTCAATTTATTGGTTTAATTAAACCTAGTCCTAGTTACGTTTTTAAAGCATACTGCAATAGTTTGATCTAAAGTTTTATTTCCGCAATTTTAAGCCAGATTCGGAAACCAATTGTTGCGGTTGATGACTGCTCGTTTTAGACATTTAATTAAATTTCCACTCTTATTTTCAATAACTAATTTTCCACGAATTTTCCACGACTAATGTTTGAATTTATCGCTTATGGTAACATTAACTGGATACAATTTCGGGTGTTAAAATAAGGTATCTTTGGAAAAAACTGGGTTTCTTTTTACTGCAGCGAAATAATAATTAGAGATAATGCATACGCAATTTGTCTTAAGAGATGTTTATCAGAGAATAGAACGGCTTTGGTAATATTGTTTCTAAATGGAATTCATCAATCTTCTTTCTTGGTGTATATGACAGCCGACAAAACTAATCTTTAATGACGAACAGTTCCAGTTGGGAACTGCGTTTATGGAGTAGAGTACAACTGTTTGTTGACGACGGCAACTTCCCCACCCGCAACAAAATCTTCTCTTATCGTCTTATTATATGACACCAACCACCTTTGTTTGAACAATGGTTGTCCGGTTAACACAAATACATATACAAAGAATGTGACAAAATAAATACTGCGACTAATACTTATTCCCAGTTGTGCTGGAATAGCTGGTAAAAAGCTACTTTAGTGCTTCGGTTTTTTTTGTACATATCACATCAACTATTCATTCCAACCGTTTCAAATGAGACGTGTCATGCTAGTTGCGCTGCGACTCACTGAGGTTTCATTTGAAATGAAGATTTGACTGCAAACTTGTCACGGTCGGTCCTTGAAAAAACGGCCTTTTGTATTTGTTTTTGGTTTTTAAAAGCAGCGACAAATGCACCAAAATCATTCCAATTCCAAAGTCTCCAAAAGCAGAAAACACTTGTTTCATAAGGACAACTACGAAAAGTTAGTTGTAGAAGGCAGTATGAAGCAGCCGAAAAGAAACGACTGCATGGCAATGACAGTGGATTAAAAGTATCTTCACTTTTCCATATTTTAGCCCTCAACTACAAGCGCATTAGATCACATACCGAAGGTGCCTATGTTTTTCAACCATTCCAACCATGTTTAAACCACATCCTGAACACTTGAACTTGTACACCCTCATGTTCGCAAAACGTGCTCTGCATTGTAAAGCAGATTCTAATAATTAGAACGAAGTTTAAGGTCGTTAAAAGCAACTGGATAAAGCGTGAAGACATGCTTTCATTGCTATATAAAATCCTTGTAAATATTCAGCAATTGCAACCCAACACAAACCAGTGTAAGCTAGTATTTATTCAAGACTGCTCTAGGATTAGCTTCTGATTTCAGTCGTGCATTTAATGTTTTGACGACAACCAAAGTTTTCACGTCTGCTTATTGGATTTTAAAAACACCGAAATGATTTAAGGTTGCATCCATATATGAGACATAGTATTTCCTGCGGAAATTTTTTTCGTCGTTCAGAAATGCTATGAATCAATCTGCAAACGTAGATTCATAGCATTGATTATTCAAAAGGAAAGTTTTATACTTACTTGAAATTTTTAAGATGACATGTAATTATTTATTTAATGATGCAATGATGACTAATTGTAAATGCGTGTAATCTACATTAGGTGTGCTAAAAGTGTAGTCAGAGTTCTGATTTTTACTTTTTTCTCTTGTGTCAATAAATTTCACATCCAATATAATTTATACTCGATTTCTTGCACGATTCAGTTTATAGTAGAATTGACACTGTGGCCCAAATCTGCTTTTTGTGGGTTGATTAATAGCATTTTTGAAAGAGAGAAAAACAACGCACAAAACGTTCTATTTAGTGTCTTGTATCTGGATTCACGGACATCTTAAAATGTTCCCGTGTAAGTAGAGTTATATAATGAATCTCTTATTCCATTTTTTATTTCGTCAGTAAGTTGCTCTTTAAATGTTTGATATATACTTCGACTAAACTCTACGTCACGTCATTTGATAAATGTATTATTCGTGTATGTACCTAATTTTGGATATAATATTTTTATTCATAACAACGGCGAGACTGAAATGTCTACTGCTTATTTGCCAAAAACAAACATGAGATAACCCTATGCGCGGAAGCTTTTGCAACATGCGGTCTCTCTGTACTGCTGTCAATAAAGTGAAGAACGGAGAATTTTATTGAGTTGCCTCTCTGACAACATCAAAACATATTGTTTCATAAACATTTAGATATTCATTCATAAACGGACAAGTGATTTTATTCGGCTTATTTTGATTTTATGGCAACGTTTTCCCCTCAAGACACAGTAACTATATAAGGACTTGTGAGATAAATATACATTAACAGTGTGCCCGATGTTTCATGTTATCACCTTATCATGTTTGTGGATATTTTTGATAATGAAACATGGAATCACCTTTTCATGGAACATGAATTTTGCATTCATTAAAGTTGCAGAGTTGTTCTTTTCTTGTGGCCCCATGAAACTCCACTGTTGCTAAATATAACACAAAAGTGTTCGACGCACTTCAGTTTGGTCAGAACCAATATTTACATTAGTGGGACAATGGGCTAAAACACCTTGGAGAAGATGAGAGTGAGAACAAGCATTACAAATTTATTCGAGGAAGTCGTTGAAAATATTGCGTATTGTTCTATTTCAAAAATTAGTCATCATAAGTATAGAAAACGAGCATCTGGACATTATCCATTCATCATTATACATAAAAGCTCTGCTAACACTGATATGAGAATTAAAACCGAATGTGTGTTGTGTCAGTTCATTTTGCTGAAACTTAAATTCACATACTGATTCTGAATATTGTCGTAGATGATATTTAATTTCCTCTCATATATTCCACTATTTGCATTTTAATTGAAGATCAATGAACATTTGGCAAGGGTTTTGTTTTATTTTTGTTTTTAAGTCTTCCGCTTATTTCCTTTATCATAAAATTATGTTTCTGGAGCATATGCTCATCAAACCGAACCTTATTTCTATTAAACTTTTCCGTTCGTATTTCTTTCGATCATTTCCTATCTAATTTCAAAACTAAGAACTTAAGATTGAAGGTATTTTGACAGGGCAATTTTGTTTGAAAGTATAGTGAAATCTGAATTCTGAATTGGCCTTGCTTGTTTTAACAACGATTACGCAGAATTTCCTGAAGATCTTCATATCCGACAGAAAGCAGAACGGATATTACATGCAAAGGATTATTGGAGGAACAGGAGCTAGGTCGAAAATGTGAAAGCAAAAAACCCTTGCCTAGTCTCTTTCCGACAGTGAGCAATATGTATTATTACTAAAATTGCCATCGGGTCTGGTTCCTCAGAAGGGAGAAATCCGCCTATTTCATTGTGCACACAATTACATTGATTTTCACGTGATTTTTGTCCATTCGTTTGATTACAAATCCTAATACAAAAAAATACTTAATACGTTAACACTTGTTCAATGTTCGTGTGTAGTAGCGTGCTAGAGCGTGACACTTTGTAATTCCTCATTATAACTTGGAGCCCGGCTTTAGTCCGACATTCTGACGTTGTCCGATCAATCTGGAAAAAAATCGTTTTGGGCTGTGATCACGTTCATGTTTCTGTTGCATGCAAGCCTTAAATACTAAAAGAAAATTTCATTTCACTGAGTAAACCCAGTATTTACACCGTGGATTACGCATATTGCTTTAAACAAGTATTGAATATTATATTTCATTACATAATTTCATATCAGTCAAGTTTTGGCAATGCAAGGATAAATATGGTTAATTTGTGTGTTGTTTTTGTGTAATTTGGGTCGTAGATAAGTGTGCTTGTAACAGTTGGCGTTTATTTACGTACATTTTTACGAAACATCAATTACGTGATGCACTTACGATTAGTAGAGCTGCCGCTTTCCCATTAACAAATGACAATTAACGACAATAGAAAAACTCTGATAATACAATTTAAATGAATTTGCTAATTACTTGATGGCAACTTTATTCACATACCTATTTAATTAGGCAAATTGTATTGCAACATATCTGAATATTTGTTTCAACCTTGTGAAAAAAAAAATTGAGAATTTCGTGTTGAAAGGTGTAAACTTTGTGATATTTTTCTTGATTTAATCAAAAAGTTATCATTGTTCCGAAAGAATCCAGCTAATTATATTTATTTAATAAGTTATTTGTACAAATTGAAATAAAAATGATAAATACGCGATATATTCTAATTCTTGACAATGTCGTTTGTAAAATAACTAAGACTTAGGAAATTTGATTTAGTTTAGCGTAAATTATGTACATACAGGTCAAAATCTGGTGGGAGGTCCGTTAACATTTTTTGCGGAAGTCACAATTACTAATGGTAGAAGTTTAGACGATTACTGTTTTAACTACAATTAATGAAATATTTAAATAATCTAAGAAAAACAAAAAATTGTGTCGAGGGAAAGGATTCACTTATTTTGTTATAATCTCATCGCATGTATTCATGCTAATAATTACAATTGCAGAGGTGTTTACTGATTGATTTAGGAGGCCCTGCTGTCCAGTAGTTTTTGGCTAGTATTTGTATAGAGTGGGTAAATGGTTGGTTAAGTTACTACTTATATATTTTTGCTTGAAACTGAAAATTCATGGATTGTAAAATCAAATTGAATTCTGGTTAATTTCGGTAGGAACGGTTGAACGGTTGGGTTGTCAGAAATTGATGAAAGAAAAATGTCCACTAGAAAGCAAATGTACAAAATCATTTTCGGAAATCACCGAACCATGATTTGAGAAACCTACGTTAGATATCATAAACAGATTAAGTTGTTTTTGACTACTGTTCTTGAATTGCTGCAGTGGGAGGGAAACCACGAGGAAGAATCCGCTTCGCTTACAGAAATGCCAACAGGCTCGAATGGTATCAAATGTGAGTCTGGCAAATCTAACGAGATTACGAAGTGTAACAATCCTGGTGAATGATTCCCATTGAGACTCTCCAGACTCATTCTTTTGTGTTGCATTCTCAACTTGTATTTATAACACAAACTTGGAGAACACTCATTCATTTGATCGTAGTCTTGTCTTTCATTCTGTTGCTTTAATGAAAGATTGATTAGTTGAAACAAGATGCTTCGTTCATTTCTTGCTCTTCCACTTATTAAATAAGTGACAAATAAATCTGATAGACTTTTACTGTGGTACTCCGCCGAGACGGACTTTCATGAAACATTAGTTGTTGTTCTGAGGTCTTTGTGAAATAATAATAATATTTGGTCATCAATTCTGTAAACTGTACCATAAATTGAGAAAGGGAAGGCGACGTACATCGAATTTCTTATCACAGACAATTTGGAGTTGTTGAATTGGAAGCGAAGACGGAACTGGTTGGTCTCACGAAGCCCCAACAACCATTCAAGAAAATCTTGAGATGAGACACTTATTTGTCCTTGACTGCCTATTTTCAGTCGTGGCCATGCAACTATCCACTATCCCAGTCCAGTTCATTCATGGTGTTTTCAAGTCGAATACATAACTACTATAATATCAAAGCATCCTCCGTAAATGTGAGGTTAAGAGATATACATACAAAGATTCAGCTAGAAGTATTCAGAAGGCAAAAATAGATTCTGTTTGTTGACTACAAACCATAGTAAGGTGGTCATCTCTTCGAGGAAAAGGCTTAAAGTTGCTCAAGTAAGAAGAATATATTCCTTCTTTCTCCCTGTCCTCCTTCCTGGAAAGGTAGAAATATTTTATGCCTTGTGGGGAAACTGAAAAAAACGACCATTTCAATGTTGCTTGAAGGGATTTTATAAAGAGTTGCTACCTATCGTATTATTCATACGCTCCTTCACTTCTTTACTCCCTCTGTTTCCCATTCTTCCCAACTCTTATCCTTGCACTTCTCAATCAATCACGACACTTAGAATGGCATCCACGATCAGCTTCATCTTAGTCGGTGGAAAAGTGATGCGAGGGTGGTGGTGTGAAGAAGCAAAGCAGCACCCTTGAACTTTTTTGGGAGAATTTTATCACTCAATGATAAAACCGGCTGACGTAATTCTACTAAATCTTACAATGTTGGCAACTATGTATGTAGGTATTGCAAACGAACCTGACGTAATAATTCCTAAGCTCCTATATTTCTCCTACTTTTCTTTCTCTCTCTCTTTCGCTTACTCACACTCTCGCTTTTCTATTTTTATCAATGAACAAAGCAAAGAAAAAGTGAAAGAAGAAAATACGTCCAACTAATCGTTTAGTTTGATCACTTTCCTTGTTTTCCTTCAGACTGCTAATTTTGCCGCTTGTAAAAAAGTTTGGTGCTGATGGTCTGCTATGGATACGTCTTTTAGGTGTTTATACAGTCAGAGAAGGGAACTAAGCAAGTTAAATACAATTATCTTACTCCAAGACTAACTGAACTTTCAAGAAAACTAAAAGCTTTTTTTGTATGACGTTCAAACATTAAAAACAGGCAGGCCAAGGAGCCGAGTTACATATGCATGTGTAATGAAAATGTGCATTAGTACACATTATTAAAAAATAGTAAACGGTTGTTGACGTTGATAGCTGTTAGGGATAAACACCATATACTTAGTTATACGCAATAAGCTACATTTCCTACATGTCCTTGAGTTGAGTTGTGGCAGAATAAAGCCCTGCATTATTCAATCAGGAACATCCGCATTACAATAGCTGTTCCACCCTAATAAACTCAACTTTGACATTGAAATTTTACAGGAATTTTTCGACTATGAATGTCGCGATTGTTCTCAATGTGATGGCCATCTCTTCAAGATGCCATTTGAAGTCTCTTTTTTTCACTTTTATACACTTTTGTGCACAATTCTGGCGTCACTTTGTTCCGCTATTGTTTTAGGACTTTCCAAACACCTTTTCACGTCAACG
>VYYJ01000576.1:0-51944 GCA_021029165.1 Cyphoderus albinus
GTACTTCACTCTGGGTTCAAACAATTTGACCCGTAGTGAACACGTTGAACCCCGCAAGAAACTTTAGTCGACTCACTGTAAATGAAAAATAATAATAATAATCCTCCTAAAGGAAATTACAAACCTCAAGGAATACAAGGGAATTCACTTTGTTCTCTCATTTCATAAACGACCAACTTTATTATCTTGCCAAGGTGAGTTAATGGAACTGAATGTGAATAATGTACATGGCTTCAAAGAACACGTTAAATGCACCAATGCAATTTAGCAATGCATTCGTCAAAGTTCAAAGTCGTTAACATCATTACCATAACAAGAACCCTGTTATTCATGCTTAGAAATAATGTGTAGCAAGCATCGCATTGCCAAGAGTGTCCACGTCTTTTCCAAATGTTTCCAAGGGGAGAAAGCGAAGGAAAGAGGAAGCACACCCTGTTTAGTCCATTAACTTTCCCTTCTCAATTACTACTTTCCTTTTAGCCTTTTTCTCCCCCAAGCAGTAAGGCAAGGTAAAAAGGCATGAAGATGCAGGGCAAAAATCACTTTGTTTAAAAATAAAAATAAAGCTTTTCCTTCTTTAAAGTATATTTTTGTTTCCCAGGTAGACACGTATTCCAGATGCTATGACTGCGAGACCTTTCCTAATGCAATTGAAAAGTTAAGTGCGTAGGTAGTTAGTTAATGCGATACTTTGCCAGGAAATAAATACTTCAAAACAATCTTACTCCATGATTTTAATTTCATTCTGTACTTTTCCTACACTTTCATCATATTTTGGTGAACTCAATTCCTTTCAAAGTCCTTGAATTTGTCCGTTGAGAATGGACTTAAAGAGTTCGAAGAATGAGACCACTGAATGATAAGTGAATGATGACGAAGATTACTCATCTCAGCTCAATATCGATTCCACGTAAAGTAAAGGTTTCCTCTTTAAAACTGCTTAGGTATGTCACATTTTTTGAAAAGGTGGGCGGAGAAGATTAAAACTTTTAAGTTGCTACTCGGAAAAGCAAAGTGGATACAAAACCTGACTCGTGTGTCCATGAAAATGCTTCTACGTGCAAAAACTGCAGAGTGATTCTAAAAATGCTCTCTCAACTCTGCTCACTGACTTACTTCAGCGAACATTATGAAAATGACTACACAATAATGATAATAAGAGGAAAAAACGCAGGAGAAAGTGCACCCCGAGCAATTTCTTGTTTTCAAAGAAAAAAGCTGCGCTCCCCAACTTCCGCACCTTCCTATTATTATCATTACTGGGAAGAACGAGCAAAACTAAAGTTTGGTGTGTTTCAAGTGAGTAGCATTATTATTGACGGCGTGCCACTTACTCACTTACTTATTATAACGAAACGACTCAACCATTTTTCCCCGTACTTTGCTTTTCCATTTATTTATGGTAAGTACATGGAATAAACAAGAGCTCCGTAATTCTTCTCAGGGGATGTGTGCAAGCGAAAAGAGGGAATGTCAACGAGGGAGAATGAGAGAAGAGAGACTGTGAAAGAGGGTTATCAACTCATCGTAAATAGTTGCACTCTTTCATGCACAGTTTCGGAAAAGGGGGGATTTCTACTTGTGCTTTGCTTTCTGATGCATCGCAATCACAACCAGAGAAAAAATGTGTATTTATTCAAGAGCCATGAACTCGCTGCAATATTGGTGTAATAAATAGGATGTGATATTAGACTTCAAAAAAAAGTTTTCTCCTACAAAACCATATTTTTTTGCTTTCCCTTCATTTTTTGTAGTTTGTATGCAATCGTCGAGTGAAATCTATTACTTATGTACTTGCAACAACAACGACAACACCACTGTCAATAATGCACTTTCTCTCATCTCGCTCAGCCACCCTCCGCCTCCTCCCGCTGCTGCAATGGAACATTAGTGTCTTTAGTAATGGATTTGTAGTGATTTTGGGGATGCTTCGTATTTATGTAAGAAGAGATGAAAAGAAAAAATACGCGTCTCCTATAATTATTATTATGTACGAGTGAAAAGAGAAAAGAGGGGAAAATGGGGATGTGAATGAAGAAGAAAAAGTGGATCTATTTCGGGGCTTTTTCCTATTTTCTACTTGACAGACTCAAATAACAATTTCAGTAGAACTTGACTGCATTTCCGACACGACACGACTCACTGTCAAACTCATCGAAATAATCTACTGGAATAATGGACTATGCACTTTCATCATGCCTTCATCTTATTATCAGAGAACAAATTCAATCTGTAATTCTAGACATAATATCAAGTTCATATTGTTTGGCTTCTCCAGGGAGAATTTTTTCCTTACTAATAACAAAGTTTTCAGACGAGTTCTCGTAAGTAAAAATTGAATTTTCTTGAAATATAATAAATTTAAAATACCTAAGTGAAATTAGGTAGGTAGATATTTGGTAATTTGTTTAAAAGGCTTCACTCACCGTAACTCGGTCAACAAATGATTAGAAATTATCAAGCAAAGGTTCATTAACTACAGGAATAGCACAACTGTTGCACTTCCCTCTACTCGTTCACTTTCACACGCCACAGAAAATGGAGAAAGGCTAGAAAACATGTATGGCAGGAGCAACCAGCAGATTACCATCAAATTGAGCACTTAAATTTCCCTGATAATCTGATTACAAATATTCGTGTGCTCTCAAGGTATATTTTATGGGCCAGCATTTTTCTTGCTTGCTTTCTGCTACAAAGATTTGTAAAATGGCAGTTAGTGCCATTTATTCAGAATGATGACGGTGATGGGATCCACAGACACATCAGTCGTAGTTCTTTCCCCTTTTTTCCAGACAAAAAAAGTTTGCCATTGTTTTAGTTGTAGAATCGAAGGAGTAAACAAGGACAGGAATTTATTGTTCTGGAAGAAGAAAGTGGGAACGCGGAGCTGCGTTGCTGGCTGGTAACAACGTGTGAAATGTGTTTCCAAATGATAATGTGCGTAGCAAGGAGGAAAGTGTGGTGCAAAAGTGAGCAGTGTGTGCAATCTAAGCCATCGGAAGGACTCACGAGACCAATATTCATTTTTCAACTGCCCACTTGCCTACCCAATATATTCTTTTCAAGAAGGGCAAAATAAATTTCCCTTTAAGATAGCTGCTTTTTGCTCTCCATGCCTCATGGTTACATATTTCTCCTTCCTTCCCTTCTTTTGTCTCTTTCTTTTTTCTCTCCCATATGCGTATCACATTTTGCCATGAATATGCAGCTTTCTCTTCTTTCTACTGGCTCACACAATAAAAAACGTAACTGAGACTTTAGATTGCACTTGTGTGGATTAAATGAAACCATTCGGTTTTTTGTTCGCAGTCTCATTTTATATGCGAATGAAATGACCTACAAAGTGTTTTATTGTGATTACTTTCAACTCCTTCTTTCTTCGCCTCTCTAAAAAAACTGGAGTGGAGAAAAGAAAGAGAAAAAGAGAGGAGGTAAGAGAGACATGGAGAAACGGGAGCATAATGCTCCACTCCATCCACCGAACAGTCATTAACTAACAACTTTGTTAGTATTCTTTTCAAGGCAGGCACAAGTTAACATTTTTGCAGTCCGCTCTACCTACGTCTTTTCTTTTCCCTCTCTTTTCGCACACAAAGGCGACTAATGACCTTTTTCCCTGTATGTTTTTATTACGAATTTTTATTACACTTTCTTCCTACATAACTTTCTCTTTCTGGGTGAAATCCTTCTCGCTCCTGCTTTCATTCTTCATTCATTACCAATGGTGGATTTTAAAGTGCTTTTAGCCTACCTAACAAATTTATGATTTCATTAAATACCCTGTCTGTGTCTGGCTCACATGCAACAAAGTATGAATAATTCCGCTTCATAATTATCTGCACAATCCTCACCATTTTTTCACGGTCTGCTGCCACGCAAAGGCGAGCTGGATTCATTTCAGTCTTAAGAAAGAAAAAAGATAGAGTAAAGAATGGAACTAATTTCTTCAAAAAAAAAATTCTATCGACCCCACAAACAGTGATGATGATGAGAAAGCATGTAATGTATCGGTATCAATATCTCGCTCGGGGAAACTTTTCGATGGTTCAATAATACCGAGGAGAGAAAAAAATGTGGCTCATGGCTCATCCTCTCTCCCCGTAAATCGACCGGTTCGCTCACAATCTTTTTAAACAATCTTCCATTACATTTTTTTGACACAAGAGAGAGAGAGAGGGCAGAGTGAGGGAGAGTCACAATCCAAGATCCGAGACGATTACAGCGGGTCATAATGCGTGTGTGTTCTTTAGTAGCACTTATTATTATTGATAGCGAAAGAAAAATATTGGATGTGTGTACGTTGAACAACTACTACGTATTTATCTGCGTGTCTTTTGTATATCAGTGGACTTGAAGCGTGTGTGAAAGAGTAGGGATCTGGCTGCCTTCATTCCTTCCAAAAAATTCTTCTCTTCCACTTGCACCACTTTCACTTTTACTTTCACCATATTACTATTACTAACTAATATGCTGTTAGAATGTCTACTTAGTTTTTTTGCTCTTTGCTTTCTTCCAGGCACGGCAAGCAAAAGTCAGATGGATCTATCTAATGTTGGCCAGGGAACAAAAAAGCCATCGCAAGTCTCTTGCCAATACATATATCACTCGAAGCCACAGAGCAATATCACAAAGTGTATGACATGATATATCGTAATCGAACCCGCTAAAATCTCGTAAAATCTACCCAGAAAAAAATATATCGGCATTTTTTTCTCACTTCCCTCGTTCTTCCTTTCTTCTTTTCACATCGCTCCGATGAAGATGAAGAAGACGACGACGAAGAAGAGGAGAAGAAGAGAAAAGCTTTTGAGCAGCCTAAAGCTTCAAAAGCTAATGCCAATGCAATGAATGAATGTGACACGAAAAAAAGTCATGAATGTTCATTCTTCCCAGCTTCCATTCCCTGTATCTTCTAAAAATGCTCTAGTGAAAGGAAAAGGAAAACGATCTGCTTACAATTTTAACTATTTCGTTTATTAGTGAATTTCACATCAAATTGGAGGCAAAGTCGAGTCAGGTTATTACTTTTTATTCAGCCAACCAGTGAAAACGAAGCCAAGCGAGAGGAAGAGAAGCCAGGTAATGTATCTACTTGCAATATCTATCCTGCCTGATCCTGGCCTGGCTTCATGATCAATAAAATTTGTGGGAATTGTTCCGCCTATTTTTTTCTCTTTCCTCTTGAATTGTTCCAAGTGTTGCAAAGAACTACACAAGTTTCTATTAACGAAAGCGCTGCGACGGTTGTATGTACACATTAAATGGAACTGTTATAGTGAATTTAATTATTTTTCACTTAACACAAAAACACACAATACAATACATTCAATGCACACATCGGCACGGACACACTCATACAAAGGAAAAATCCTTGACTTGGCTTTAGTTCACTTCAGTGTCTGAGCTTCTGCTCATTCTCTTTTTTAATAAACGGAAAATTCTATTTGCGACCGCTTTTCGCCGGCAAGGCCACCCACGACCTGCCCTGCCGCAGTTTCCTTCCGATGGAAAACTCTTTTTTCCTCCAAGAGGTATAATAATTGGGGATGTGGACGTGGACTACTTGGACATGGATGTGCGAGATGGAGGCAAGGCTTATTTTGTCCTTTTAGTGGACATCACAAGAGAGAAAAAAACATTCAATGTGACCAGCGCGTAATGAGGAACAAACATAATGATAAAAATAATAAGACCTCCGTGGTATGGCTAAAAGATATGTTGTGCGGTATTCCAAGACAATTAGCAAAAATTTCAAATAAATATCATTCCAATTAAACATCTCCATGTAGCTGTATTCTGTTAATTATTCCACTTAAACTCCACTCAACTTCACATTGACATTTAGAGACAGGTGAAAATCCCAAAAATAAGTGTGAAAAAGCGGCTGGACGGACGGACGAACGGAACAGTCGTAGTATACTGGAAAGAGTTGTGCAAGACTACGTGGAAGTATCTAATGTATGTAGGCGTTTATTTATTATTTTCTTTCTTTTCCTTCTGTGTCGCTACATAGAGTTTTGAAAAGCTCCATCTGACCAAATAAAAAGTCTTGCTGAACTGAAATGGAAGTGAGGTGAGCTCCGTCTAGTCTTTTTCACACTCAGCTGGCACTTTCTTTTTGCCAGTTTGACTCGAATTGAGCTGGTTGGGAAAAGGAGAAAGCGGGGTCATTTTACTTTCTCCTTTATTATCTAAGACATTCGTCGATTCCCATGGAAATGGAACGTGTGCAGTGCTGTTGTATTTAGTGGACAGGAGCTTGTGCTGCTACACAGATAATAATGGTGGTCGGTCGTCCGGCGCTAAGTAGATCTAATGGTGATAATGACGATGCTGGTGGATCTTTACGTGTCCACTATTTCGTATTTGAAGAAAAGTGAGTTGAGAAGAGTGAGTGAGAGCGCGTCGCATGGCGTTTTTATTGGCTGTCATTATTAGAAACCTTTGTGTTATGGGAGGTCTCCTTTTTTCTTGACCCCATTAAAGCAGCCAATGCATCGGCCAAAGCGAGCAGGATAAAGTCAGAGGGCATTTGGATTTCCAATGCTGCTCTTTTTTCCACGCACACAAGAGACTTTCTCCAGCAGCAGCAGCAGCAGCCTCAGCCTGGACGAGAACTGAGGGAGCAGAGAGAGGAGAGTTGCTGACTCCCAGCACATGAGTCATTGTTATGTACATTTCATTTCAGAAATAATCATCATGTCTTTTCACTATAGCAGCATCTATCTATTTCGTTTTCCCCGTCACTCACATGGCACAGAAATGCTGTCCAGTTATAAATGTTATTCTTTTTCAGAGAAAATCCAAAGAGATCGGGAGAAAGAAGGAAGTTCCCATTCCCATTATTGCAGCTGCTCATCATTCTCTGGAGCATGAAACATTACATTTATAATATTACACATTTATTTTGCTCAGATTTTTTTTGCAAAAAAATGACAGAGAAAGTGGAGAGAAAACGTTAGAGAAGAAAAGAGCGACCGCTGGCTAAATTTAACCCGCAAACTGTTCGTTTTCGCTGTCTCTCACATTTGTCTTTCGCTTTTCCCTTCGCAACAAAGAGAGTGAAGTAAATGGGTTCATAACTCAGAGGAACTGTCTATGCCGATATAATATTTATTATACATTTGTGTCCATGTAGAGACGCGGACATACTCACTCACTTACTCACTTACCCACTCAGTTAGTCGGTGCACAATATAAAATTGGAATGGTGTGTAAAAAGTGTTTTGCTACATAATGTGGAGCGTCACGTAATGTAATTTAATGTAATATTAGCAAATCCTGAATATTCTCTGTACGTACGGGCACCACTGCCGTTTACAGTTGGCAGAAAAATTATTTAGGCTGCATCGTTTTCCCGACGCACTCACAGAGAATAGAATGAGTGAAAGTGTGTAATGTAATGTAGTTTGTGGAAGTAAAGCAAGATGCTTCGTCTCTGACATACATGGTCATGCCCGTGCCCTTCCATTCTTATTTCTTGTTAGTTTTCTCTTTTCCCTCTGCTTCATCATTCTTTAATGTCCTTTTCTCGGAGCACAGACACAGAAAAAGAAGAAGCGAGAATATCGAGACCATGATTTTCCTTTTGCTCGGTCGTTGCTTTCCATTTTTTCCTTCCGTTTTCTTCCTCTCTACTTTTTGACTGATGCCTTCTCACATTAAGTATAGATGAATGGCTGATATTACTTGTGAGAGATTTGCCTTTATTGAGCCACTTTCTTACAAAGCTCCAAAAATGTGGAGGTATCTTATCCCTTACCGCCTTTCCTTCATTTTTTACTTTCTCCTTCCTCTCCTCTCTGCTGCATGAGCTTTCTCAACTTTCTTTTCAGCAGATCGTATAACGCAGAAAATATCATCCTTTCATTCTAAATCCGCATGTGAAACCACATTTTATGTAATATTGTCAGAATAAAAAGTTTTTTTTCTTTCTAAACTCCATGTTACGTCAAAAAAATGTCTGCTACTTCTGTGCCTCTTTTGCCATGTAATATTCGTACTCAATCACTCTTTCAGCTCAGTTCAGTTCAATTCAAATTCTAAACTACTTTTGAAAATATTTTTCGCTCTTTTCTGAAAGTTTGCAAATAAGTTCTAAATATAACATAACACTGACATTTTTGCACGACACCGTTTTTGTAAAAAAAGTGTGATCTCTTCGTTACAGGCTGTTTATAAAGAGTAGTGCTGCCCACCCAGTCTCACTTTCAGTTTGCCCAAGTAAGTTGAGAGACGTCACGGGTCACTGCGGACACTCCTCTGATTAGAAGTTAATTTAGTTGGCCGAGAACATTTTTCTTTTCATTTTTTCGTTGTAACATTTATTTCTTGGAAAAGCATCGTCATTGCGTCCACATTGTTTTGATCCCCAATTAACCCCTTGAGTTCATTGGAAACTTGCAAAGACGCAGATCCAGTAATAAGGAAGCGTGGGGGACCGGCGAGGTGACCTGACATTCTGAGGAAAGAAGCTCTGACGTAATTCAATTCCGTCAAAAAACGTAAAACCATTCGTAATTTGGTGTCTCTCGTCACCCTGGAAAAGAAGAATTCCCAACAGTTTTACACTTACAATAGTCTAATCCAACAGAACTTAATAAAACTACATTTCCTTTGTCATGTAATGTACGTCTGGCATCTTTTGACACGATTACTGGCAGAGTTGACAGTTGATAGAAATCAGCAAATCGTTTCACAATGATACCCATTTTCTGACAGATTCCTCTGCATCTTTGTTTCAGGAATAAAAAGGAAAGGAAGAATATTTATGTCCTTCTTGGCCTTGGGTTTCACATCTCAGAAAGGAAAAAGGCACAGAATTGAAATCGTAAAAAGGCACTAGTGATTTTTATTACTAGAATAAATACACATAGTAAAATATGGCAGTGCGAAAGAGTCTTTTCGCAGTGGGAGCCTGATAGAAAAGAAAAGTGGAGAAAGAAGGAGAAAAAATGAATTGATTTTTTTATTCTCTTAATATTACTTTCAATCATCATAGCTGGAACAAAAAAATGAACATGGGTATTGAGTAACAAGTCGAGATCAAGAATTAATCCATATGATTGGATTTGTTAAGCGTCAGCTAAAACCGATTTCTCTCCTTTTCTCCTCAACTCATGTGAAGTGAGCAGGCTAACATGGTAAAACAAATCATGTAATCGTCGACTTGTCGACTAGGGAATGTAACCAGCAAAGCAATATTATTTTCCCTCACACTCCTTTTCCCCGCATCACGCAGTTACTCATTCGCTCACACTACTCGAAAAGTATATTAGCCAATTTTCACTTCACGTTTCCCCACAAATATATTTCATCCCATTCAACGTAACTTTGTTTCATTTCGAGTAGCTGCGCTCCGAACAAGCAGAAAAGAGTTTTTTTCTCGTTTTTGTTCTCTCGAGAAACTCATCTAAATACAATTTCAATAATCCACCGTACCTTCTAATATTCGATATTGTTTCCTTTCCTTTCTCTCAAAATAGGAACGAAATGGTTCTTGTTTTCTATGTGCACTTTAATTCCACTCAAAAAAGCCTCAGTTCTACCAGCTAAAAAATGTACCTACTGGAATCTATGAGGAAATCCTATTTTTTCTAAATTCAACGATTCGATGTACTTTCAAATCTGAAATGAAATGACTAGCAAAAATGGGAAAGAGAAATATTTGCAAAACGCCGAGTATTTATTTTTCTGTTCCAAGAAATACCACACAACAAACAGTTCAGTTAAGCACAGCTTGATTCTCAGAATCTCTCACTTTACCTTGGAAATCCTGTTGAAAATTTGACGGTTGGTGAACCACCTTGTGAAAGGTTACGCAGTTCGCGTTCCTCTTGATACACCGTTTCAGATCACTTTCACTGTTCGGCTGAAACCAATCCACGTGCAGGATACGTCAGCGCTCTTCCGACAGCTTTCTTTTTTCGATTTTATTTGCATTAAATAAAGCTAATGTAAATCATGCTAAGCGTCACACTGTGTGAAGGAAAGGAAGGTTTTGCACGGTGGGAGAGCATTGAGTAAGTTGAGACTGTGCGTATGACAAAAGCTTAGAAAAAAGATATTGGAAATGTGAGTAGAAGAAGAGGATGATGGAGAATGCCGTGCTTGCACACATTACCTTATCTGTGCGTCTCCTCTTATTTCCCTGTGTCGCCTTCATTCAACGGAAAGAATGATTGTATTACAGACCAACTTTGCATATTTTTTTCGAGCACTATGCCACGAACGAGAAATGTGAAGAGGCAGCGAGCGAGTGGAGCGAGAGCGGACAGTGTCTGTCTTGTTGTGAAACCAATATGTTTTTCTATTCCTATTCCTTTGGAATGTCTTGGCCCGCTCTCGGTTTCAAAGGAAGAAAGGCAGCAAATGTTAGCTGAGGCTGAATCCGATGCAGCTGGCGTTTTCTCCAGAGCAGAGAAAGGAGAAAGTCAAGCAATGTGACTATGACTGTGACTGTGACTACTACACAGAATTTATCATCATCACATAACCCGAAGGAAGAGAGTCGGCAGACGTACATTCATAATAATGCCATGCTTCACTTTACTTTCTCCAAGATAAATGTAAGCACATTTTCAATGCAACCATTTCCCTTTCCTTCCTCCCGTCTCGGCTTTCCAATGACTCTGTATTTATTTATAGCTCTCCATTGAGAAAATAAGCCGCCCTCCCATCTCGATTAAAGAAGAAGAAAAACCTGTCACAACCTAGAACTCAACAACGCAAAAAATGGTTTTACTTAGATTATGAGAGAATTGCTGGAAATCCACGCACAAGGCTGGCAAACAGGCAGGGCGGAACGTAGGACAGAATGTAAATATTTAGGACAATGTTGTTTAGCCAAGGAATAAAGATGGATGTGAGTTGAACTTGTTTTGTGTGTGACTCTGTTTTTAGTCTTGTTGACAGAGTGAGTGGGGATAAAGAATTGAAGGTGTTAAATTTTCAATGCTTTCCTCTCTGACAGTGAGACAAGTCTCCTTTTCACAGACGCTGTTGAGGTTTCCCCAGTTTTGTTCCGTTGTGTTGTGGGAGTTGGGAAAGGAAAAGTGAGAGGGAGGAAAGTGAAACAAGGCCAGAGAAAGTCTCTCACAAGATGACGACCACGTCTGACTGATGCGGTGCGACGAACGGGGGCAACATTCTTTTATTCTTTCATTATGCCAACTATGACTTTATATCAGAATATTATAATATTTTATTATTATGTCTGCGGAGGCAATGAGCACACTTCACTGATCCACTTGCCAATTTTTTTCTCTCATCCAAAGATCCGCGTTGTTTGTAGAAAAAAGGAGTTGGAAAGTGAACAAGGAAGGGATTAATGGTGAAAGGTGTAGTAGAAGAAAGTGAAAGTGTGCATTTGTGTGAGCAGATTCGAACTTTAGCTTGGTAGAGACATGAAAGGAAGGAGGAGGAAGCTGAATTTCTATGCATATCTTGTCACAAGGCTCAATACATTCCAGAAGATTAACTTGGGCCACGAGATAAAGTCTTCGTTTGCCTAGACATGCAGAAGAGATCGAGGAAGATTAAAATGATTTGACTACTGCTCCTGGTAAAAAAGTTTCCTTTTCACGGCACAATGACTGCTCAATGCTACACCACTTCTAGATTCTACCTACTTCAGATGTGATGTATGAGTAAAGAAGAGAAAGCACGCAGATTTCAAAGTCGGTTTCTTCTTCTACAATATAATGATACCGTTTTATGATAAATGTACTGTATTTACTTTCCAAGTCTTGCGGGAAATTCTTCGTGGGGAAAGTACATTACTTTACAGCCTTCCAGCGCTTGTTACGCTGTAGGAATGTAAAGTTGCGTGGGGAACGTAATGAGTTCAGTGAAAACTAATTTGCTCTGCCTCCTCAACTTTTCCCGACTTCACTTTACTCACAATACAATGCGCCTCCAATGTTTCATTTAGTAAGGAAAAAAACCGGGATTCTCTCAGTCGATGATGAATTCCGTCAAGACGAAACTTTCCATTCAATCCACAAGTTTCATTTTTATTTCCAGAAGAGAAAAAAGCTTTCTGAGTCGTTTTCACAAAACAAAATCAGCCAACAATACGTTTAATGAGGGAAATGAAAATACATAAGTCTACTCATGAGATTCATTATTAAACAGTAAAATACTTGGCTTTGGTATTGGTCAATCAATCAGGCAGCAGAACCGAGAACCAGCACCTGCCTGCACTCATAACTAATGCGATACGATACTCTGCAACAAGAGTGGAAGGAAATGAATTGCTTTCTTTATGCAGACAGCTACATCTTGCTGAATTGAATTGATCGACGAAAAAATGTTATGGGGTGCATTCTAAATTGAGACGGATATTGAGTAGGATCACTTGCATTTCTCTTGTCTATGGAGTTAGATTAAGATGAAAATGTTATGCATTGTTTTTCAGGTTTTTTTATTCACAGGAACAAAGCTCGGGGTCATGTCCACTAAAGATGAGTTGGAAGAGAATGAAAAACATTGAATGAGTCAAAATTGGACATGAAATGGAAGAGCGAGTCGTGAGCGATTTTTTTAGTGAAAACGTTACATCACCATCTTCCAGCTTATGTAACGTGGTTCACGGAGAATATTTTCTGTAGTTTGAAAATCCTGAACAAGTTTCGAGTGCCCTTTCAATAGGATGCCAAAAAAATTGAGGTTGTCGGGTACGGATGGTTCTTCTTAACTCACTGTCACGTAGTAAATGGAAAAGAAACGGAAGTCAGACTCCTGCTACAAAAATAACTAACGGCGATGGAAAGGGCAGAATCGTCTTTTTCTTCAAAAAATATGTAAATGACGCTTTTTGTTTCTTTCTTCAAAATAATAAATCTAACGGAACTAATTTAAAAGGAGAACAACAAAGAAACCGTGGAACCAGTTGACATTT
Organism: Cyphoderus albinus; assembly: GCA_021029165.1. Classification (NCBI taxonomy): domain Eukaryota; kingdom Metazoa; phylum Arthropoda; class Collembola; order Entomobryomorpha; family Paronellidae; genus Cyphoderus; species Cyphoderus albinus. The sequence goes on from VYYJ01000576.1 coordinate 12,902, forward strand.
CTCTATTATTTTAGTTTAAAAGTCGGTTCATATAAAAATCATGGATTTACAATTGAAAAAAGTGTGGACAAGATTTTCTTCTCTGTGTGCATGACTGTACACTTTTAGACTTTTTTATCCTTTGCGAAATTGTTTGCTTTACACTACACTTGACGACAATACAAACGGACTGGACTGCGATTTTGTTTTAAAAAATGTACTAGCAAGCATATAGAAATTATAGTTACGCAATGCTATATTTTAGAGAAAGTTGTGCTATATTTTGTTTGAAAAGAGCTGGTTCATGCCTTTGGAAAGAAGTGGTGGAACGGAGCAGAGCTAATGTAGATTTTGGCAATGGCCCAACAACTTCTTTGTATGTATCTGTGTGGAGGATAGTGAGAGTAAGTACATGACGAGCAGAAAATGGTCACAAATATGAAGCTTGATAAGTCATGTGAAACAAACATAAATCAAGAGAGACAGTGTAGAGAAGTTGGCAAGTGGTTTATTATTGGGACATATAACGCTGTCCAAAACTAAATACACAACGGAGAAAGAACTAAGCGATCTTATAGAATATGGACACAGCGTCCGCGGAATATCAACAACGCGATGCGAGCAGGAAGAAACAGAAATGCGAATGCAGTCCGCACATTGCTTTACTTTCCCCTTTCTTTGCCTTTTATATATCGTCCACTTTCACTTGAGCACGTCTCTATTTATCACAATCTGCAAAACGACAAAATAGGAAACTGCCAAAAAAAGCGTGGCGAACAGAACAGAAAAATAGACGACGTTCAAGCCAGGCACATGCCTCCTCGACTTTTGCGCTTTATCCGTGCCACTCCAATCGTTCACGACCTTTTACATCGCAGGAATTGATTTTGGTGACATTTAGACAAAATATGTGGATGTAAATGACCTGCTCACCTAATTCAAAACAAGACTCTTCTTAAATTTTAATAGCTCAGCAGTTGATAGTAACAGAAGGTGCTAATATTTTTTAATTTCGCGTTTTTAATTTTTTGCCAAATTAACTTTTGTAAGATGAGAAAATAAAAATGTAGTTGAGACAAAAGGAAAGCAATTACAGTAATCGTTTCAGAGAAAAAAAAGAACATTTTGGAATTCTTGAAATTATTCCTACTCTCATTTATTACTGCTGCCCACTTGCGCTTTTTATTACCAATTACAACGATTTAACTCAAGTTTGACAGCAAACTTTAATTCATTGGAGCAGAAAATAACTAAGGAGAAGTTGAGTGACAAGACTCTAACTGACAAGTTTCTCATTCCATTTGTTTCATTAAAATGTTGCTGTAATTTTCTTCACATACCTTTATTAAAGAATAATTTCAAGCAAGACACCAGCTCACTAACGAAATTGTTCTTGGAACCCATTTCCAGGTTTATTAATTAAAATACTCTTCTACAAGCTAAAGTTTCATATGAAGGTTTTTTTTTGGCCTCACTCTATCCATTAAAATTAAAATTAAATACTTTTATTACATAATTCTGTGAAATGTGCTCTAATTATCACTTCATGATAAGTTTCCATCAAGAAACAAAAATCAAATCAAATACAAGAATGCAAAGCGAAATGAAAAATTTGCTACGTAAGAAACGCCGGATATATTTTTTGTTTTAGATGTCCTTTTGAAGTTTTTTTATGAAGTTGACTTTGATGTTAGTCACTAGCAAAAAAAATTAATAGATGCTTATACAATTAAGTATATGTCATTTTGGAAGTAATTTGATTTCTGGTTGTTTGCAAACAATTCTGTCACACAAAGAGAAAGACAAAGTGAAAGTCACACTTTTTTCTACATTCAACATAATTATATATTTTTGGAAATAGAAAAATTTGAGATTTGGAACATATTGTTATTTTGGAAATTAAATCAAAAAGACGATTGGAATTTGAGCAGGTGACTGTCTCTTCCTTGCCTTCCTTTCCTTACACCCACGTCGGCTGACATTGAAAGGAGTAAACTTTGAAAAGTCAGATGGTGCGATTTTGACTTGACTTTACTTTTCCTAGAGATTTTTTTCCGTTCAGCAGATCGAAATCAAAGCTGGAAAAAATGACAAGAGGAAGGAAGGAACGATAAAGAAGGTCTTTTATAAAATCGTATCACATTTCTTTCTGACAGGGAGGAAACAGGCAGCGTATTTATTACATTGGAACTCCTCTGCTTTTTCGTGGCAGACAATTCGCCGTATTTTGCATAACGAAAATGGAGGGAATGAAAGAAGGAGAAAAGAAATATGAAACTTTGTTACTTTCACTTTTTCACTATAACTAACTTTCCCTTTTCTCGGCTCCTCTCACGTTACTTCATTTCCAGTAAGAAAGATTCATGAATAAGGATGAGGCTGCAGGAATTGCTGCTCGTTTTTCGCGGGAATATAATTTGGCGGAAAAGATGAGTCAGGAGGAAAAATGAGCGGAAGTACAGAGTTTGGCTGGGTAAAAATAAAATACGCTTACAACTTTATACTCACAATCGAGAATGATCTATGCCCGTCTGCTCAATTCAGTCGGCTTTCAACTACCACACCACTCGTTATTATTATGCATTACTTTCCCCAAAGCCGGCAGCCAATGCTCGAGTAAAAAATATCCCAAAGTACATATTTTGTGAGAGGGTGCATGCATTGAAAGTGGAACGCTACCCAGCAACAATTTCCAAAGTTGAACATGAAAGTTGTGAATTGCGAGCATTAGCCATACATGAGGCACGTTCCTGCTTACAAAGGAATATAACATTAAATTACTCGCTTCATGCTTGATTGATAAAGTTATTGAGGAATGCAATTTGTGCCGTGTTCATTTATTTATGAAACAAAAATATAAGGCGAGAAAAAGAATTTCGACAATTGATACTCCGTTACCCAAACTCACTTTTCTAATCATCGCCTTTTCATCATCCAGTCTGAGAAAGTTTTGACGATTGCGAATTGCAAATAGGAAAAGTTTGTTTTTTGGGAAATAAAGGAATGAGCAGTATTGTTTTAAGAAGTTGATGTTTTCGAAATATTGCCTTGTGTAATAATAACAGAACAATAGAGACGTAAAGGTCGTTAGGTTCGGGAGAAATGGAGTTTTCTCACTCACTAGTTCAGCGAAATTGTGCAGCCCACTAAGAATTGCAAAAGTGGAGTTTGTGAAGGTGATGTGGACAGGGAATGGGAAATTTCCATGGGAGGATGACAATTGATTAGTTTTCAAAGTGAGAAACATGACAAGAAAGATTAAAAAGGAGAAAGTCTGTTTTGAATTTTCTATGCGACCTCCATACTTTTCTCATAACTTTATTTTTTAATCCTGCTTTCATTATTCTTCATATTTTCTCTGTTACCCAATATTTTGTCTTTTTCCCCAAGGTACTCCACTGGTCGCGACGGGCCTCTGTAGTCACTCTGTCTCCTCTAAGAAATCAACTATTTACTCAACCGTGTACATGTACAGTCGGTACATGAAAGAATAAAGTAAAAATCAGACGAAGTAGGAGAGAGAGACTCAGCAACAGGGAGAAAAAATGGTGTCCTTCGGGAGCCCACAGTTGTCAGACAAGTTGGTTTTGAAAGACTTGAACAGAATTTATGACTTGTTTTCTTTCACATTTTCCCTTCAGCGGCTACTTATTTATGGCAGTGAGAGGAGTTGCTCAAAAAGAAGAGAAATGTCACTATATTTAGTTTTTTGCACAACATCTCTACTTTTTGCTCAGGGACGTAAATTCACATTCGCATATGCTCCAATGTTCAAGGTTCACCCCAGCCGTTGCTCAATGTTTTGCATTAGTCGGATGTATCAGTATATTTTACAGGCAATCCATTCATTGACGTCAAGGAAAAATCTGACATTTGTCTTGGTAAGTACGAAAGTTGGTTTGCTTTCAATTTTTTTTATATTTCAGTTAAGGAAGCAGCAGATGTGAAGTAAATTTGCGGGAGAAATTCGTCGACAATTTTAGTACATTTAATTTACATAATTCAACTTTATAGCACTCACGTGGACAAGATGAGGATTTTAGGTGAACTGAGCTCTTTCACTTTTAGGCTACTTTCTCAGGCTTCAGCTGGTAATGAAGTCATTTGTGAGAGTTGGCGGAAGTTAATACCTAGAAATTTATTCCGGCGCCTTGGTCACGTTTGCTCTTCATTTGGGCATCGAATCAGTCACTTGAGTGGAGTGCGGCGGCCTCTCTGCCTGCAATAAATGAATACATCCGTTATTAATTTTAAAATTTCCTTTTTAGGCACGTTATGCTACTTACACAGCATGACCTAGATTGGTTAATGAAAAACTCAGGCTGGGCAGGAGTGAAAGAAAATTATTCCGGGAAATTTTCGCGTATCACAGGTTTCGCAAGAGAAAAACGATTCCACAAAAAAAACCGCAAACCACGCATAAAAAACTAGACCGCAGTAAGTCATCACTGCGCACACACACATATCAAATACAACACTCCTGAGAAAATATTCAAATTTCATGCCTACATCCATTCATCCACCTACTTATGTAAGAATGTTTCTCTCACTCCGAAGAGATCTTCGTGTTTTTTCTACTTTATTCGACGAGCTTGCTGCCGTCTTTTCCTTCTCCATTCTTTTCCTACCGAGGAGACGTTTTAAGGCTGGATTGTGTCTCCGTCTTGTCCCACATTCAGAGAATTCAGATGGGAAAGTGTGACAGCTATGAATAATGATGAAAAAATCAGCATATGGGCTTATCAAGGGGAAAAAGTGAAAGCAGGACTCTCGGTGCACTGAACAATATCAGCTACACATACTTTAAGACTTGCGGCAAGAAAGAATTCATTTCTTTCTTAAGCAAGCACTAGAGCTGACAACAACAATGCAATGCAAATTCTTTCTCTCCCTCCATTTTGTCAAGCTCTTGTTTGAACAGCTTGGCTGAGACCGGAACAAACGGAAAAGCCGTCGTCTCTAAAATTTTGTATACATTCATTCACTCATTCACACACTCGCCCACTTTTTTAGATTGTTGATTTAAGCTCTATTTTACTTCACTTAGGTAACCGCGATGAGTTGCATTTTATAAATATAGTGTAATGTAATACATGTCATTATAATTCCATTAAGTAGAATCCAGTGTTTCAGAGAAAGAATTAAGAAACAGCCTGAAATAAGACTAATTTTATTTTGTACTTTGCTGGTGTACCCCGTAACCCAGAAGTTGGACTCGCTTGAATGCTGGTCTTAACAAAGGAACTTGAAACGGAAAAGGACTTTTTTCTTTTATTATTGCAAACACTCGTCACCCGTTCTTGAAGCAAAAGTAGGAAAAACACGTTTCCTTTGCACACTTGCATTTAGTCACTCACTCACTCACTTTCACTCACTCTCAACGGTGGTGAGAAAAGTTGATGGAGGTAGGTGAAAAACAAGAGGAGGCAAGTTTTTGGCGAACAAACAAAAGAGTGGCAATGGCAAGTGAAAGTGGAGAAGCATCCTTGTGTATAATACATTTAAATGGTTGACTAAAGATGAAATATTTATGGGCTCTACGTGAGAACACGAGACAACTGAACTGAACTTTCCCTTTTCGTTCTACGTATAATCTGTCAGTATCCATTTTATTATTTGTCTCTTCCGTGCACTAGAGAACAACACGAATTTGCACATTAGTCCCGGCTTTTCGATGCGAAATGCGAATCATGTTGCTAATAATAAATAATCAGCCGACCATTAATAATCCTGGTGGTAGCAATGCAACGCAGTGCTAAAATATGTGGAAAAAAAACTTCAAAGTGTGATACGTATGTGTTTAAAAGTGCTTTCATTTGCACTTACACTCCATACTCGGCCCTTGTTCAGTGTCTATCTTTTCACACTCAGTGGAGTTGAGAATCCAAAAATTTCGAGAAAAGAATTATAGCATAATATTGGTAATAAAAATATTGGATACTTTTGGTTACAAATTCATTGGGAGATTATGTTGATTTTTTCTTGACTTCACACCCTATTCAGAGTCTTTGTCACGTCAGAGTGAGACAGAGACACATGTCGAGTGCTTGATGCTCGGTTCATTCCCACTGTACATGAAGTACCCCGTATAGAAAATAATCTTGACTGGTGGTTTCTAATGCAAGCATAAATCTTTGGCCCCGCTGGCTCCTGACGAGGAGTCGACGTTTCTGATGACTTTGTAATAATGGGAAAATACATATTTACTTTTTCTAAAAAATGTAATAATGATGTTGTTATTGTCGTCGCCCCTAACCTAACAGCTCGGATGGATGAGTGTCGCCATTTATTATTATGTTTTTTCTGTTTATTAGAGGAGAAAAAAATTGAATACTGTGAAGCGAATGAGTGAGTGAAAGCGTCTACTTTTCATTATGCTCCCTCCTCTGCTCGTCCTCCATCACATTTTGTCACTTAACAAAGCAAGATGATGATGGAACGACGGCAAAGAGACGAGAGAAGCATACATTTCGCTTAAAGCTAAAAAGTCAAGAGAAAGCAGAGGGTAAATGAAAGAGAGCGGGAGAAAGTAAAGTGAAGTGAAAAAGGCGCGGTAAACAGAGCGTTACCAAACTAATCGATCGTCGCACAATTTATTCAGCTTTCACTCATTTTTATTTTAGTTTGTTGTTTCAACAACGGCACACAATAACTTTCACTCTGTATATTTTTTGAGGAAAAAAAACGTTGAATACTTTCACATTCGGGTGTACCTAACATATCCACACGCAGAGCAGGGTGGCCGAGTAGCCAATAATCAACAATGTGTGGGTATTGTATTTGCTTATAAATTATGCATGGTTATTTGGAATTTTGAAGCGATCAAGCGATGCTATGCGTGTGATAGGGGCCAGATGAAGTGAGTGAGTGAGCACTTCATCTGGAGCTGTTCCTTCGCCGCAAAAATTAATCTAACGCTTGCCAGAGAATGAAAATTTTAAGTGCGCTTCGCCCTTTTCCCTTGGCTCTTTTCACTTGCCTCCTGCCAGTTGTTACACAGTCACATTAATTGGCCTTGACACTGTCGAAGTACTTAGTCATTTGATGGAAGACAAATTAAATTAATTCGTTTTTTTCTGCTTCAAAATTGATCTGGTGGAAGTGTTTAGTTAGTTAGTTGGTTAGTTCAGTTCACTGTGGCGAGAATCTAGTCATGTGCTGCGTGGCAAGTGAGTGACATGACATGACTGGTCACTAGTGAATTCGGCGGAATTCTAGTATGCATGCTAATTAAATTTAGTTTACCGAAATGTAAAAAGGACACGGCTCGGCTACACTTTATCAATATTTTTTCACTTTCACAATCCTCGGGCCTTTTTATTATTTTTTTAATCTTAGTCAGCAAAAAAGTGTGTATTTACTCTTTGACATATGAAGCAGGCCAAATATCTGCGAGGAAATTGAAGTCCAAAGTTGAATCGTATTTTATTGGAAAAGATCTAAATACACTCGATGTAATCTAATGTTTGGTGAAAGCAGTGATTTTGCAAGTTTCTTAACTCCAAAGTTGAATAAAGAGTTGACTCTGTTAATATTTTATCGTGTTTTGCCTTTCGTTTCTGTAGCCAAGTATCTGATGTCCTCTTCTCGCGGGATCACAAAATTTGACTCGTTTTCCGGTGATTGAGTGTACCGAAATGTGTCTACTTTTTTCACAAAGTGCGCTAATATGAAACCGTTGAGTTGAGTCATTTCAAGAGCCAGAGGCAATGTAAAGAGGAAAAAGCCGTTGCCCTGCCTGCTGCCTGATCTACATAAATCGGCGCACTAAAATGTTTGTACATCCAGAAACGACCCTTGTCATGTCGTCCGGGCACAATGGTTGTGCAAACACATTATGCAAATCAGCAAGTAATGGATACATATTATTACCAGCTTACTAGCTGCCACGACAGATTCTGCCATGCAAAAATGTTTTTTCCATTTTAAGTAGCGCGAGCATAACAAAAAGAGACGCATCGTTTCACTTCGCCATCGCGTCGTGTCCCTTTCCGCTCTCCATAAATGCCAATGGGCAGATGCAGCATCAGCGTGATTCTCATGTCCATTTCCTCCATCCTCCAATGCCCGCTTAATATGCAAAAAATGGAAAATTCCATGCTAATGCATTTCAGCGTATTTCATTGCGGTTAAAAGTTAGCCAATCTACACCTGTCGAAATGTTTCGCAATGACACAAAGTTTAACAAGCAGGGTCAGCGAACATCTCCAATATCCTGATAACTTCGGAAAACCTCTGCCAGGTGCACATGGTTAGTACAGCCTTATGCTCTGCTACGAATGACCTTTTTTGCTACGGGAACGTTGATGGATAGGATGCCACGTAACTTTTTGACTGTCTTTTTAGCCTCTTCGCGGAACAAAAACAGAGGGAAAAAACTTTTTTTCTCTTTTCCACTTTTCCCTTTGACGAGTAATGATGATGAAATTGGGAAGCTTCTTTTCCCTGAAGGCGAGCGGGAAAGACGTCCTTCACAAATTGCAGATGACACGACTCTCTGCTCTGTGCGTGAGTAGATGCTGAAGCAGAGAATAAATGGAAGCCATTTTTTCCATCTTTTTCTCCTTGCTTCTATTTTTTTGACTTAACCCTTTTTTAGTACTTCTAATCTTTAAGCATAATGTGTCATATCCTACTGATGATGATAATAATAGTAATATTATGTATTACTACTCAAACCAGAAAAAAGGAAGGGCTGAGTGAGTGAGTGAAAAGGGCTCGGGATAGGCTCGGTACATCGTCTGTATTTTTGTTTCTCCAGAGAGAAAGTAGCGAAATGCTTTTTATATTGATTACCGATCATCCCATCTTCTCAAGAATGTACTTGAACATGATGTCAAGTAGACGTGGAAGATGAGATGAAACCATTTATTATTTTCATTACGTACATCACCAGTCTTATTATTTTCGTCTTTCTTACCAACCATTTTTCTTGAACCGTGGTCACAGCTGTGTCACAATTTACATCATGTTTACACTATTTGTAACGATCTTGTCAAAGTGTGCTCAAGACTGTTCCAATGTTCCCATCACCCATCATCATTATTGCGCTACCCCACTTTCAACTACAAATCTTCGAAGAAGAAAAAAAACTTCAAAAACTGAAGGGTTACAAATTGTTCGTTTATTGTGTCTGTAAATGACATTCGCGGCTGGGAAGTAAAGGGAACAAAGGAGAAAATTGTAGTGAGGACTGAGCAGAAAGAGCAGACTAGACGACAAGGATGTAAAAAAGATGATCATAATGTTTGACGCATACAAGAGCAAGTGTTTGAGGATTGGGAAGACGACAAAATGGAAAAAGCTTGGCATAGCTCATCTAAAAGGAGACAGAGAGGATAATTAAACGACAAAAGACAGGACTAGACATTTCAGACATCACTCAGCGACCTTTATTATCATGCATTAGGAGAACGTGCACGTTACATTGTGGAAAAGCTGAAAAAGGTACGTCTTTTCCTCCATTCATTCTCCCGATGAAAGCTAATGTTCGTGGTAATGTATGCTAAAAAACTGGCTCATTTTCTATGTAGCTATTTTTATTCCACTGACGGCGAAAAAATTTGTCTGGCTGCTGCTTACAGGATGGTGGGTTGATGGCTCGGGGCAATTAAGAAATTATCATAGGAAAGTGAGGTTATTGTATTCAGTTTGAGTCTATTTTTGTCGGGAGACATTACTTTCGTAATAGATGTAGAAGTTTGACAAGTAAAAAGAAGAATGAATTTTCAGTCGGGATTTTCGAGTCGCATTAAAAGGCGCACGTGTTGAACTGCAGCATGCTGATGAGGAGAAAGCATTTCGTAATTTCAGTTCATTCAGCGATAATAATTTTTTCTCCGGGTTTCAATCTCCCTTTTCACTTTCACTTCTAGCTTCGTTTAGTTTCGCTGCCTCCTTCACACAGCTTGGAGTGAGTGGGCATCATTAAGTAAATCCAAATGACCACTTTCAACTTCCAGTTAATGCAGCTTTTTCGTTCCCTTAAGCCTTTCTATACGTATTTGCGATACAAAGCGTTACAAAAGAAACGTACAGCTTGATGTGCTTACTTTCACACTTACAAAAGCTGGCTCACTTTTCAATGGATATCTAAGCTATGCTTCCCTGACTTTTCTCTTTTGTGACTGGAACGGAAAGAAAAAAGAATAAGAAGAATTGTATCACCAGTTTCCATTTTATTGTGTGACTGGTGCTGATGATGACTGGAGATAGTGTCTAGACGAAATTAACGGAGTTCTCATAAAAATACACGAATGAGACACTTAACTTTTTCATTGTCCTTTGTGCCAAGTTCTGTTGTAATTTCGAGTGCATTGCCTCCCCATTATTAACTAACTGCGTTCATTATCACGACCATTATTTCAACATGCGTACATAGTACCAACGCCACCGCCTCCGCATTCACCACCCAAAGCATTTCAATGTCATAGTCATACGCAGAGACGTAGTCACTCAACCTTCCAATTTTTCACAAGAGGCGAGCTGAGCAATTTGTAATTTCGGTGTCTTCTCTTTTTGATTATTATTGCTGGCTGAGTAAAAAAATCTGAAACGTCAACTAAAAAAGACGATAATCGATTGGACAGGACACGAAGAAAACGAAGGAAATGTAAATGAAAACCTAGGAAGAGAAGTGAATTAAATTTAAAAATATTCAAATATATTCCGCAATCAACATCTTTTCTTCATTTGTTCACTTGGCAAAAAAAATGTTAGTTGAGAATAGAGCGACATGGAGCATGCCATTTGAAGAAATGCTTCGACGAGCAATGATTTTAGAAGAAAAAAACTTGTATGCACATGCATAAAAAATGTTAGTAACTATGTACCTATAGCTGGTCGCGTTCTAAAAGTATATTAGTTGCAGTCTTTTTTCCGTTTCTTTTTGGCTACCCGAGCCATTAAAATATTTTTAGGAGTACGTAGATAGATAACAGTGGCGAAACGAAGTGGCTAGGAAATGTACTAACAAGACAAGCTTTCTCCGCTACCACAGTCAATTACACTTCTCATTAAATATCTTGCTTATCTAACCATGATTCCCGTTTCCAATCTCAAATCCAGGCTGAGATAGGAAAGGGGAGAAAATTCAAGAAGAATACGGGAAAGCAGAAAAAATGGAGACTCGAGTCATCCTGAGGGGAATCAATAAATGGAGAAATTACCCCACACACGGGTGAGCGGCATACAGGCACGGCACGCTACTGTAGATTGAGCCGAATTACAGGACGGAAAGGTAAGGGTATTTTCTGAGATGATCATGATGATGGGATGAGAAAAAAGGAATAGCGTGCAGCAGGGGTAAATATGTATCTACGTACATGTGTATTTAGTAATGGGTTATCATCATCATTATCATCGCCAACGAGAATCTGCAACTTTCTCTTTCCTCCCTGTTCCAGAAAAAACTCGAGTGTAGCGTGTTTTTGTGTGTATAGCACAATCTGTTCTGTTCTGTCTCCTCTTGCTGGTGTGTGCAAAGTGAGAATTTCTCTTCTTCTTCTAGGCTCTGACAAGGAAGTCGCTCAATACATCCGTTTTAGTTGATGCATGTGTCTGCCTGCGTTAGAACGACTTCCTTTCCCTTTCCCCATTTCTTCTAACTGCAGAGTGTGAGCTGGAAGAAGCTGGAACAAATGCATTATCTCTGTCTGTAAAATGGGATTGAGCAATGATGGCAGAAAATCATAACTTTTACTGCGAGACTTCTCATTATTATCAGCACGTCATTTCCTTTCTTCTCAGATCTCTCCTTCATTTGATCATTATCAAAGAGCTTGCTTTACAATCATTTCAATGAACACTTTACCTTCTTAAGATTGTGTTAACGCAGGGAAAATTTTAGGAACGGGTACATTAAGCGATTCATTTGGTGAAAACTGAAATTGTCGTTGTCATCCAATGCACAGACTAAATGCTTTCCATTTCTTCAGATTTCTTTGCCAGTTTCGTTATTTTATTTCAATTTTGGGTGAAATGGAAATCATCCACAATTAACTACTTATCTTTATGTGCAACCCTGATTCTTACGGCGTATTCGATCTGGCGATGGAGAAAATCACTTCTCTAAAATTGCACATGCGTTTTGTAGTCTGAGAGTGACCAAGTAAGAAAGTCAGTGAACTGAGCGAGGCACGCAAAGCGTGTGTAAAAATTGGAACCAGTAAATCTTTTCAGAAAAAAATATTGTCTACATGCCACTATTTTTTTGAAGTTGGGCTCCTTTTTCAAGTATTTAGAAGACACTCGAAACAGACAAAAGTCCACAAAAGAAAAGCAATAGACGATGTTCGCTGCTCGAGAATAAAACGAAAAAAATTGCTTGTATTGTACTTATTGTTATTGTAGGTTTCAAGGAGAATTGAAACAAGCCAACCACAGTAATAAAATATCTTTGGCATTCCTCTCTTCATCATCATCATCATCATTTTCAGGATTTTGAACGGAATGAAAATTATATATTATTCTTTCGAAAGCCACGTTTCCTTCCTGTTATTGTGTGTAGTCGAGAGAAATCGAAATTTGTTTCAATAAAAGTGAAAGTAAATAGTTGTACTGACAGACGAGTGGCCAGCATTATAAAAAATATAATCATAGTAAAGAGTAAGGCTTTTTTATTCATTTTCATCATTGTGTTCGTTCTGATCGTTCGTGGTTCAGCTGACTTGAGTTGAGTGGAAAAGAAAAAAGGAAGCGGATAAAAAATTGAGGAAAGAGAAGTCTCTTCTGATGAGTGATGACAAGATCCCGGAACCCTTGAATTTAACAATAACTCCACTATTTCATTTCAAACTCAAGCGTCGTAGCTCTGGCTGCAGCTAGATACTTTCTTGGAGAATTCCAGTTGCTAAAAACTGTTGGAGAGGACGCATGGCGATCTATCGTATTACATAAATAAATAAATAATAAAATAATTCATTACGTTACGTTAGCTACTACTGTGCATGTGCGTGAAGAGAGACAGACGCAGAGAATTACACTTATTAAAGTCTGGAAAATGAATGTATGATTTTGTGTATGTGCTCCAGTGGTATGTACGTATTTATTGAGCGGAAGCACAGGACCAGGACCCCTATCAACTTTATTTTTTCCGGGTTTTCTCTGTAGTAACTTGATTTACTAGAAGAGACTTGTTCCACGTTCAGTGGCAAGAACGCAGCTCTTTGCTGCTTTCCTTACAGAGAGAGTCTCTGTCGTTCCACCCGAGAGACAACAACCGCGTTTTTTGGTACAAGGCTTCTTCACTGCTTTCACAAATTGTGAGACGAAGCCAAGAAAAAAACGTTCCATTTCCAATCTCAAATACTACTTCTCTTATGTAGGTACATAATACAACCTAAAATTGATAAGTGAGGTTACGTTGCGTTACGAACATTTGTAGCAACCCTTTCAATAAAAATAAGAAAAAGCTAAAAAAATATCGACTCAACTGAGTGAGCCAAGCTGAAGCTTGCGAAGAGAGAAAAGCTTAATGCTGCATATTATATAAATAAAGGACAGGATTCATTTGGACGTGCATTCATTCACTTCCATTTGTTTCCTCCAAAAAGTCATCATCACATTATTTATTTGCTTTCCCTCTCTCATGGTGGTGACAAGAAAGTGGAAAGAAATGAGGAAGTCACCGCACACCGCACACAGTACCGCTACAACTACACACATCACATTCACATTCACTTTGTAACCAACGTGGCCCTCTGAATTGAAAAAGCGGAAGAGGAAGAAGAAAGAAAGGGAAGAGTGGGAAAATAAGATTGGAAATGCTGAGTGAAAGCTGGAATGGGATTCTAACCGTTTTTCACTTGTAACATGTAGTACATCTAATAATAATATATTTGTCGCATTAAGCAAACGCTGGAAAAATATCGCATAAAATAGCAGGGCAGAGCATCAATAGAGTCATGTTTTATCCATACATTTTTATTTCAGTCGCCTCTCACCCAGATATTTTTGTGTCGCTCCGAAGATTATCAAGAAATCCAGGCGCATCCTCATAATAATAATGTGGCCGTGGCTCGTCTCTGGCTGCCTTCTTCCAAATAATGATCATGACGATGCTCTGCCTGTCTGACTGTCTGTCTTTATAGCTATGTTTTCAACCCCCATCATATAAAGTATCCAATATACATATTCCTGTGGATGCGAAAGTCGACTGAACGCAAAGTGACATACAATCCAAACAAATTACCAATATTCATCCCCGAACCAATTTCCATTCGAAAGATTCACGTTATCTTTGTGCTTAACTTAAGTCAATTCCAAAGAAAAAAATCTAAGTAAGCTAACAGTGAAAAGTGACAGGGTTGGCATGCATGCGCATTTTCCCAGCGAATAACGTTCACTCTATTATTTTCTCTTTGGAAAAACGCAGCAAATGAATGAGTGTTGAACTTCTATAAAGAAAAGAAGGAGATAAGGAGAAAAGGTTCCCCACCGGATTGAAATGTAGTGCGGTGTCGTCTTATTTATTTAGGATGTGCATAGATTTGCAAAAATGATGAAGCGGCTGTGTGATGAAAGCATGCTGATTTCTTATCAGCCCTCCGCCTTTTTTCTTTCTTTTCCGTGATTCAATACCTACAGTATGTTATGAATGTGATGTGATGTCGGTTGTGAATGAGAGTAGAAAAATGGAATAAATGAAAAATTGGAATCTTCTCTCTACGAGAATTTATGTTTGTTCGCTTTTTACGTACATATTTTATTTATACGAGATTACTCTGCAAATCCCTCTCGTTCTCCAAGTTTTAGAGGTAGTCACTCTAAAACTGAGCTCCGCTCAGTCTTCCCACTAGAAACATGGTATTATATTTTATTTTATATAGATTTCGACTTGGCCGAGAGATTCTCCGTGGAAAATGGTGGCGTGTCCATGCAATATTTATCTTTCTCGTCGTCTCTCTTGTTTCTCTATTATGCCCTTTTATATTGCCAGAAGTCATTGAACCAAATAAGTGCCGTGATAACGTAACCATTGCTTTTTTCGAATGAATAAATGAAAAGAAGAAGAAAAAATAAGTGGGAGGGACGGCGACGGTGGTGGAGTGGTAACCAGGAAGAAATCTGCTTTCTTTTTTTCTCCAGAGAAAGAAAAAACGGAAGATTGGATTTTCTGTTAGGAATGGATCAGAAAAATAAAGATGGATTACCCTTATTACTACCAACTACCACTGCAAATTTCATAGCAGAAAACTAGGCCTTCTGGACACAAGAAAATAGAGCATTTTTTTTCTTGTTATGTTGCTAAACTGCGTCTGTAATGTCTCAATAATGCGAACAAGATAATAGACCAACAAAACAAGCAACGACTCAACTTTACTTTTAGACTCTGAAATTTATTTATTCATTCATTCAATGACTTTTTTATCCATAACCTAAATATCTAGAAAAGATTTGTCTGGGAAAATTGGAAAATTTATTTTTGCAAACTTTCAACAAATTCCGAGATACATTGAAATACATTTTTGTCCATTTCTATTCACGTTTAGGCCTTGAAACTCCAGACAAAGTTTTTCTTCCTTATTTTTTATTAATCATAACACAGAAGCAAAACGGCGACATGTTTCAACATCGATGGTTTTGAAATGTGCGTTGTTGAATGAAATGAAAGTTGTGATGTTACAGCTACTAAAAGGCAGAGAGAACACGACATTCGTATTTCTAACGAATCAAGCATTTTGCAGGCGAGGATTTGATGTTTTCATTCCGCGTTTTATGAATCCATTAGAGGAGAAAGAGATCCGCAGCCTGGAGGCATCAATAAAATATTCAACTGGCTTCAGTGTCCTACTTCCACCAAACCGGAAAGTACACAATGAAGAAAGAGTCAGAGCGGAGTGGAGGGAAACGGCTCACAAAATTTTTTTTTGTGGTAAAAGTTACTAGAAAAGTACATACGTACGTCAGTCTCTGTCTGGTTGGTCGTCTGAACACACTGAATCGTATTAGCGATTGTGGAATAACGCAACGTTATCTCCGGAATCGGACACGTTGGTAAACGAGGAAAGCCTCGAGGCGAGTTACTGCAGTATTAGCACAGCCTTCAAAGTGAAAGCGATGGATATTTATGTGAATAAAGCGGAAAAATTGTGTGTCCTCTCTATTCAGAGGCCGCGATAAAAAAAGCTGAATAGAAATCTGGAATGTTGGGAAAAGGAAGCATAATCAAATGAAAAATGTCAACCGGTTCAGGTGAGTGAACCTTGAAGTGGGGTTGGTGGAGAGGGCGGAAAAAAATTGAGTGAAATGTGAGTGAGTGTAATTATCTTTTTCTTTCACAATTTTGCCCGGTTAAATTATACACGAGACTGGTGAGTGGTGGAGTAGGAGTACCCAGCGAACCTGGCTGGCGGGTCGAAAGTGAAAGTTGGTGGAGGAAGGAAATGAAAAGGAGAGGAAGCGTGACCAGATGTGGAGAGAAAATGAAAAGTGCTCTACTCTACTTTGTAGAAAATGAATTATTAATTAACGCATTATAAAATATAATCGAGTTATGCTTCAAAGTATGAAATGAGCCGCCCTTTGTCTTTCTTGAAGCGCGCCACGCCATTGTACCACTTGCGTACTTTGTACTTTACTACTCAGATAATGCGTCTTTCTCTCTTTGTGTGGATCAAGTGGAAATGTATGAAATTTTAAGAGCATCTTTTTTTCCCATTTCAAGTCGCAGTTAATCCTATCTCGCTCCTCCTTTGCGGAACCAAAGCTCTTAAACCACTTTTATGGACTCTTGAGGGAGCATTTGACTATGGAAAGCAGGAGTGAATAACTCAATGAATGAATGCAGAGAGCTCAGAATACTCCGCGGAGACAGAGAAGAATAAAAAGCGGGCAAAGATGGATCTCGTCGTCATAAAATCTTCAATCGCTTGCCCACGACTTGATTAAAGTACTACTGATACATATTTCAATAATTTACGCCATTCCTCCCGCTGCCTACCCACTTTTCTCTAAATGGAACGGTCAGCCCCATTTAACTCAACTTATTTGCAATTTTAGACGCGCACACAGGCACAACCATGAAAGATAAATTATGAATTTTATTCCTTCTGAAAATATGAAATTGTCTGGTTATTCTCTCAAAGAGGAAAAATGAGCCAGCCGCTTCATCACAGAATGCTTAATAAAACATTACTTCCATTTTGAAGCAGTTGAGTGGAGTCGTGCCGCATCTCGTGCCGCACACTGACACACAAGACAAGACAGGAGAAGAAAGCAAGAGAAAAGAGAGAGGCAACGCCATTCATGATAACTTGAGTGACAATGAAAATTCCAGCTGAAAAATAATGTCTGAGCATGAGTGTTTCAGAGCTTTGCGTTAGTTTAGGAGGACATAGATCTGAGCAAGCGACAATAATAATATTATGTGAAACAATGCTGCGCTAAGTTTTTTCCTGAGTTATTCCCCTTCCCTTGGATGATGTCTCGTTGCTGCGTTGTTCGGTCGTGGATTCATATTTTTTACGGGAGGACGCAAGGAAAGGGAAAATAAATGTATTTTTATACATGATAAGAATATTTTTCAGGGAGAAAATGCTTTCTCTCATATTTTTTATTATGCACAGCTTGCCTCCATTTTTAGTTAAACTCTGGGGATATTATAATGTATAAAAATGTTGGCAACGCATACATTCATAATAATAAGGTGGAGTGAGCACAAAAAAGAACGAAACTGGCTGGCTCACTGCTTTTGCGATGTGATGCGATGAGATGAGAGGCAAGCAGAGAAAGAAAAAGCATTCCAGTCCACGTTATCATTCAAGACAGACAAAGAGAGAAAAAAGGACGAAGAAGAAAACTAAACTGGCACGGATCGCTCGTTCGTTCACGTAGTGCAGATGTAGGCGACTTGTTAAAGTGGATGTGGATGTGCGCTCCGTGTTTGCATATTTGTAAGGGAGGGCCTGTGCACTTACAGAGAACAAAGTATTGATATCGCATAATTTCTCCGGATGAGGCTCCTTCTCCAGACAAATGCCTAAACAGTACGAACCAGCTAGATTTTAGCCTCTCACACAGGAGACAAAAGGGTTCTTCGTTCCTGCCAGATAGATATTTAGTTGACAGGAGAGCAACAACGCTCTTGCTCGCTCCTCTTCCCTTCCCTGCTCCATACCAAGAGAGAGACACTCATTGAGATGGCAATGGGAAGCGAGCAAGGTTACCTAGCTTGACTGGAGAAAATATTTTTTCCTTTCTGACTGTCTCTCTTTTTATGTATGCATGCCTGGTTTGGTTAGAGGAAATATCTGTACAGCCACCACTACACAACTGGCTAAGTACATTTCACTCAAGTGAAACCCCGGCTCTCTCCAGCATTGTGCCCTGCCTCTGTCTCGCTTTTCTCTACTTCCTTCCTAACTAATGCTAATAATGCAACAACGGCCGTTCCTTCTCGTCCCTAGTCACTTCTTTTTCCTTGTCATTCTATTTCAACGTGACTTACGCTGCCTGCCGTTTTCTCCTTTCTCCGCACTTTCTCTCCTCCAATTCCTTCCTTTATACCGGCTTCCGAAAATTCATCTCCCTTTACTTTCCCCTTGGTCAAATATGTTTTGTAATTCTTGTAACTCAATACCTAGATAAGTACCGATCTACCTACAAAGCTCACATTTTTTATCTAACCATTCTGTACATAGGAAAAAATCGAATTGTTCTGGTACATAAAGCGAAAAAAAGAGTCGGTTCGATACGCAACCTTTGATCTTCCACGTAAGTCTTATTTGTCCATGTTAGGAGACAGCAAGGAGCAAATGGGTACATGACTTTCTCCTCTGTTATTATTTGTAGTTATGTAAAGCCACACACCTGCATTTATTACAAATGAGAGGAAAAAAGCTGACAGAGACTAGAGACTGAATGCAGATGTGGCTGCTGCTAGGTTTGCTGCTCCGGACATGACACACAACAGACCGTTCAATTATCCTTGAACGGACGAAAGCGATTTTATTTGTGTGTATGTTGTAAAGTAAATTGTGAAGGACAAAAATACAAAACTAAGAACGAAAAGTATCCATAGGTTGTTAGAAAAAATGTTTGAGTGTGGTTAGAATTCTGGTGGACAAGGGTAATCGGGTACGTTTTCCCGCACGTAAGCGAAAAACGCAGCAGCACTTGAAAAATAAATGAGCTCAATTTTTTTTCAGTGAAGACTACAACAGCTGCATAGAGTTGAATAGACTGCTCAGTCATGTACGCTATCTGTGGTGAATGATAACCTATTTTATTCCGGTATTTCTTTTAATACACAGCACTTTTAATTCATTTGAGCAGAATGAAACAATCTCAGTTTGGAGTGCGTCAGCAAGTGGACAGATAAGGGAAAAGGAAGAACAAGAGCAATGACCAGAGGGACAATGGAAATAACGGCGCTCATGGCTGCACACGAACATGGAGTCATTTCCATATGACAACGCAGTGATAACGGCGAACGCTAATAATAATTTCGCATGATCGCATCATCATAATACATAATCTTTTGAATGGGCTCACTCTCACTCCCCTTATTCTACATAGATGTGTCGAGGCTGAATTCATTTTCATCTCTGTATTTTCAGACTCCGTGACCTCTTCTCTAATAAGGTTATTTCAGAGAGAAAAATGAAATATTTTTGGCCTCCTATCATAACACAAAAGAAGAGATTTAATTTTTATATGAAATGAGTTTTTCCACTGAAATTTGAATTCTAAATGTGATCGAGTCTACACCAACTGCCTAAATTACGGCTACAGCGTTACTTTTCTACGTATCATCGTTCTCATCTTAAAATAACAAAAAAATACTGGTGCTTGCCATCTGCTGGGAAAGAGAATTGTATTCAAATAGTGATTTTGTAGAGTTTTGATGAATTCCAAACTTCCCCTTGAAAATATTCTTGTTGAACTTGAAAAGCTGTGGTTTTGTAGAGAAAGACAGTGAACACTATTAAATTCTGATTGTGTCAACAAAGAATTTCCCTGGAAGTAGAAAGTTGAGGGCGGATGTTTCTCCGTTGTGAGAGCAGAGACGAGATTCTGCTCTTTCTTTCCTCTCACTGTGGTTTCCTCGAGCGCTAAATCTGATAAATGTTTATCTCTCAGAGAATGCACACAGTGCACAAAAGAGATTTCGCAGAGGAAAACGAGATGCGATGAGGGAAAGTGCATGGGAACGGTACGCATTGTTGGAAAATAAAATATAATAAATTTTCAGTGTCGCACGTTTTTCAGGAAGAGCAAAGAAGCCAACTGATGGTAAACTCGGAGTCTGGCCTTCACTAAAAGAGAAGCCATGAAAAGCCTTACGGAGGCACATTTTTTGTTAAAGCCAGGGAATGGAACGCCGCGATAGGTAAAAAAGTTGGAAACGCATTCTATTAGAAAAACCTGTGTGAGTACTTTTCCTCGTTAGCTTCCAGCCATCTCGGCTCTTGCTCTTCTCCACAAAACAGTGACACTGAAACACACACCGGTCGTAATGTAACCAGGAAATTGGTTGTTTTCACACATTTCGATAATATCGCATAATAATAGACATAGCACTATATCTGCCACAGCCACCTCTATACCATTTTTTTTGTCGAGGTGAAAATCTCCAGCATTTATATGTGCCCACTAATGGCAGTCATTGGTTGCCTCACCTCACTGCTACTGCCAGCGCTCGCTTTTACTGCGTGCATGCTCACTTTCTCAGTTCGTTGACGTGATAAAAAGGGCAAAGCTTTGCGTTTGCTTTCCTCAAGGCAAAACTGTTCAGTTCGTTGGAAAGAAATAATCTCTCCTGGTTTTTAGTGCGTACTGGGAAACACGAGGAATTTCCCACACTCGCAGAACATTTGCCTGCGTCTTTGTATTATTTTATCTCGTCAAACATTTTACCATTTTAACTGTTCCAACGTAATGACGTCTTTTACAGATAGGAACAGCGAGAAACTCATTTTCCTATAAAATCACTCTTTCTCTGTTTAAAATTCCCATTTTCTAAGTTTCTTCCGTGAAAAGAGTACTTTTCAGTTGAAGTGCGCGGGGGCAGTGGTTGGATTTCAACTTGAAGATATTGTTTGAAAGAAACTTTCATCTTCAAACATAAGAAAAAGAAAAGCCTTCGTTTCTGCGGTGAGGTGAGCTTGAGGAATTACTGCCACTGCCAGTGCAGCTTTCACTTAAAAAACACGCTTCAATTCTCAAGTCAGGCTTACCTTCTCCACTTCTGCGCACCCAATGACTCCGTGTCTAGGAAGATTCTACAAAAAAAGAGGATGACTTCACAATTCCCTTTCGAAATATGTGATATGCAGAGCAAGGAAAAGTGGCTTCTTCTCCGGTACTTACATTCGATCAGATATTTTGCATTTGAACATGACAGTTGACTGGCTGATCCCCACTTATCAGCCACGGATAAATATTCTAGTATGTAGGAGATGTGCTTAGACATTCACTTTTGAGCCACTTCCTGACACAAAAAGATTTTTTACTTGCTCACATACTTACACAAAAGAAAAATACTACACATGTATTTCTTATCATATCGTCATCACATCATGATCCTAATCATCATCATCATCACCCCCACCATCCGCAACGTCATTCTCAAAGAAAAGGAGTTTCACTTGACTCCATGTGTGCATGTGCTGCATTCTTTTCTTTTTCTTGGCAGAGAAAAAATATTTGCCTCGTTTCCCCCTCGCTACTAAATACATACATACTATCACATATCATTTCGAATCTCGTTTTTCCCTCTGACGCAATAGAATATCGCTCTTATCCCAGGAACAACACAACACTGCGAAGGAAGCAGAGGGCCAGGACCACCCAAGAAGCGACTTGCTGGAAGATTCGTTTTGTTGTTGTAGAGTAGTGGGAAAAGGAAGGAAATAAAAAAGAGTGGCATCGTTCAAGATACGAACTTATGAGATACTTTCTATCATAACTCTCCACAAGTGGAGAAAAACGGAAGGGGAAGTGCACAAGAGATTGTGTATCAGGTTGATGAAAACACATAAAAACTCTCGGGTATCACCTTCATGCCACTCGCGATTCAATTTCAAGAGAGAAAATATTAAATATGTGGGTTCTCCGCCTCCAAATTTCTCCTCGCATCTGATCAGCTCCAGAACGAATGACGAGACAAAAAGCTAGGCTGGAGGAGCAAAGCAGCCATAAAATCGCATATTTCCTTTATGATTGCACAACTGGAAATGGTATTTAATTTAATTCATCTTTACTCACTTGAGACAGAGGCGAGACATGAAAATGGATTCTTTCTTTGCATACAATACAACTCTGTGCCGTTATTCTGCTCCTCCATCGACACTCGTCATACGATCCCTTTGTTTTTCTTTCCGCTCACCCGGAAAAAAGTTAAAGTAAACTGAAAACTTTTCTAGTCTCTTCTACAATCACAAAAGTTGAAACATCTACATATGCACACTACGTGAACCAGAGATGTGCATGAGAGATAAATTTACACAAAAAACGGAGAATTTTTCTGTACAACGTTTGCCTCTATTGAAACGCGTGTATGAAAATGAAGCGAGTAGCAAGTCACTATTTAAGTAGCAAGCTGAAAATTAACGAGAGCCTTTCCTCAAAACGAAATATGTAATCAAAATCATGGCCACACAAAGAAAAACAATATTATGCAAGCCCTTAACATGGCAGGGCAAGGAACATTGTGTTTAGATGATTTTTGCAGAGATTTTTAAGTGCCCATATAATTTCTATTACACAAGCCATAAAATTATGTTTACACTGCACTGGTTGCTATTGTGAGGGCGACCGAGTAAAAAACCGTAGCGTGGAGGTTTCCTCATTATGATTACGTACGAACGAGCTCAAAGCCTCCGGCGAAGCAAAACAATTTCGAAGGACGAAGAATAAAAAAGGGAGAAAAATTGTATTCCATTTAAATATGTGCAAAAAGGTTTTTCTTTGTTAAAAGGGCGGTAGTCTCTTTTCCCCTTCATCTTGTTTGCAATAAATGCTTCGCAACGAGAAAAGTGAGGAAACTGTGTGTGCGGTAAAAAACGTAGGTTTCTCTTTCCGTCCGTTTATTTTCATCCTACGGAAGTAGAGCAAAGGAAAATGTAATATTTTGTTTACTTTTACTTTTTTCTTCTCTGTCCATCCATCTTCTCTTTTAAAAAAGTTATTTGCGAGTTTAGAGAGTAACTAGTTTTCCACGTTTCATGTTTTCTTATTATTTCGCGAAATAGAAACTTTCACATGAATATAACGCTCTCTTTTTTCATTTTCTCCTTGTCCTGTCCTCAACTCTCTTTCATGTCAGTGAAGACTCCTGTAATGCTCGCAGCGTTGCAAACTCTCATTCCTTTCTCTCAATTACAGGGTAGACACAGGCGAACGGACAAAACTCTCAAAGAAGGAAAACATCATGATTGCAAAAACTAACTGCTAACTTAAATACCTTACATACACATTTTTGCAAATATTGTATAACATACTTACACACAAAAAAAAAAAAAATGTTACAGCTTCCACTTTTATTTCACTTTTTTCAAACATGTTTGATAGATATTTGTACTCTTGGATACATTCATAATGAAGTTGGTATTTTTAGACCCTGAACTCATTTCTAAAAGACATGATGAGTTTCAAAGACAAGCAGAAGCATTTCACATTTTATTTTGAAAGTCAAACAATTTACTCATTTTCCCCTAGAACGCAATTCTACAACAAATACTACAGAGACGGGATCAACGTTGTATTATAATGAGCACCGTATCATCATAATCATCATAAACGGATGCCATTAGGTGTTTGGTGACCCCTTGGAAGTAAAAAGTATACAAAAATAAACCTCGACTTTTCAAACAGTCTGATGGATAGTGACGGCAGCAAGAAAAAAAATCTATTTTCCGATTCTTCGTCTTACTCGGCATCAGACATGGTAATGGTAATGAAATATTTTTTTCTCTTTACAGCACAAACATTTCATTGTAAACTTACAAACTGAGAGAGAGAGACACTGCGTACAAAAGAAAAGAAACAGCTCATAGAATTGGAAAACATGTCGTCAAGAGTTTCCCGTATTTTCAACTTTTTTTCGTTTTTTTCTCTGTCTACATGTTTCAATTCTAAAAGAAAACATCTTTTCGATTTTGTTAGAATCAACCTTTCCCATTCACTCGGTGATGATTATGATGATGGTGTTGTTTGAATTGTCACTTTCTACACTACAATCATCGTCATCGCCACCGTCATGACATCATCATGAACTACAAAAGTAAAAACTATCACAGTCTCAGTCCCCATCAAATCCAGTATCAACAAGACGACCAGCCTGAAGCCCTGCATTTATAAGCAAACGTAGAGAAGAATGGAGAAAAGTTAGAACTTAAATAGAAAAAAGTGAAAGAAGAAAACAGTGATACCAAGAAAAAGAAAGAGAAAAAAGAATTAAAGAAGGACGACTGGTGACGAGTCAGTCAGACAGCGAGGAGAGAGAAGAAAGAGAAAAAAGAAGTGAAACGAATGTTTTTTCAATCAGCATTGACATGATCAAACTCTGTATTTTGGTTCAGTTTGTGTATGTACGTGTGTACTAGACTCGTGCTTTCACCGCTACAAACAAGCAAGCAAACCGAACGAACTATCCTATTCCACTTTACTACTATTGCCGTCCACCAAAGCACTGCCATTGTCCAGCGGTGATCCAGTCAGCTTTGGAAGTGAAGATGAAGAAAGCTAAAAGCCAGTAAAAATGCTTTCTCTTATTTTCCTTCACACGGCGGAGGCAGAGCAGAACTTATTTTTATTTGGTTGTTTGTAAGCAACTCGAGAATAGAGGAATCAAAGAAGAGCACAACTTTTTTCCATCAAGTTTCTGTCCACTCTACGTGTGCATGTGCATGGTTACACTCTTGTTTAATTTTATGAAGCTGGAATACCTCCACTTACATCGATGCGGTTACGTGAGATTACGTAAGTGAGATTGAATTAGTTTGGTCAGTGTTCTTAAGAAACAAAATGAATCCGTGGCTCAGGCTGCAGGATGAGCTTAACTCGTGCAATCGCTTCGTAACCTATCTTGATTACTGAAAGGCGAACGAACAGCTTCAGAATGAAATGAAGCATGTGCACGCAACTTATTCTGCTGCGCTCACTGTTACCGGGTTACGGAGGGATTTCATTTCTGCGAAATACTTTCACATTCTCTGTTTAAGTAGCACATTCTCGTGGGCGGCTCGCTGGATGTTTGGATGCCATCGCGAAACTTATGCATGGACGAGGCTGTAAGCAAGCCAGTAAGAAAAGTAAGTAATATCCGGTCATTTGCGTGAATAAAAGGAGGGAGAAAAGTATTAGAAGTAGTTTCCTTCATTACTTTCTCCATTCTTCTCTTCTATTATTGGTCGATCAGAACAAGAGAAAAAACTCCATCTTTTGCCCGTCACCACAGAATGAAAGAAAAAAGTAGTTTGTGTAGGTAAGGTACATATGTATTAATCTAGGCTGGGGTTGGGCACTTTAATGATATATCAACAAAAATAATTTCTCTCCTTTCACTTTTTTATGTAGCCCTTTTTGTTTGTAGATAGCCCACTAATTTTTATAGACGGTCATGATCATTTGTAGGGTCTATGCGATAGCCTGTGTATGTACAGGATTGAATTAAACGAGGAGCGAACAGCCATTTACCGGAGTTTTTCGAGTTGTCAGGAAAAGAGTGGCTTTCTCCATCGAAAATCATTTCAGACTGATCCGGTCAAATAAATGGTTTTTCTCGTTTCCTCCATGAGGTTTATTACTCGGAGGCTTTCACTCACTCCGCTGAATCTCGCTCTCTTTTTTATGGTGTTACTGCTTGATTTGGAAATTTAATTATTGGAGATCTGCACTTTATTAACTGCAATATTATGTAAAAAGAGAACAGGCCGCTCTCAGGGAACGCTCAGAGAAAATCTGTCCAGAGTATAAAATTGGACGATGGCTTCGCCCAGCTTCGCTCCACATGGTATCACACAAACAGAAGCGTATTCCCAGAGTTCATACGTCTAGACTCTGACTCCAATAATTAAAAGGACCACGACGAGCCAAACAGAATGAAAAGTGAAAGCGGGAGGAAAAGAAAACATTTTTCATTATGTAGTGCATGTAAGCATGTAGGAATTCAGATACCCCTAAGAAATCTTCAATCTTGAAAACTCTGCAATGTTTTCTCAGTAAACGAAGGGGAAACAGCGGACTAAAAATTATTGCTGCTGTATGTAACTAACCAAGCCGGGTAAAAAATCAATGAAATGAAGTTGTGTCCATTGCACAGGGCGGAGAAAAGTGAGCCTCATTTTTTATCAGAGTTCCACGTGCTCCACTCCTGAAACACGGAGGACAGCTGAAGGGTGACTGTGGCACCACCACAATGCCGCTATCATCCTGACCATCGGTAAGGACGGCCTCGTCCGTAGTGTGACACAAACGCTGACACGTGTACAGAGAAAGTCACACAGATTCATCATTTGTTAGCCTGGAAGTGTACAGATGACCCATTCTTTCCAAAATAGGGGAAGGGTGACGAAGTTGGAGAAAGTCAACAAAAGTGAGAACGCAGTCAAGTGATAAATGAACGTCCTATTTTTGTTCAATCGAGGCAATATTAGATTTTCATTTATCAACTTTTTTCGCGTGCATTCAAACGGTTTGTTTGGGTCACTGGTTTTCCGGAGAGAAAGCAAAATGCGCCACTAAAAGAGACGTGATACAAAGCAGATTTTCTGCGAATAGCAGGTTCCAATTATTCTCGGGAATGACTGCATTTATCTCGTTTTCCCTTGCAACATACATTCTTTTGGAAACAATTTCCTCTTTACTCACTTCCATCATGAAATACATGACGGTGAAACTTCCCAGGAATGTTTTTAGTCCGAGGAATATTTTTCCCCCAACTATTCCTTAATTAATTGGCGTGCTTGATTTTTTCTGCTTTTTATTTGAGAATCACAGCCAATCTTGGGCATTGTTACACTTACTTTTCTATTTATGAGAGTTGGTAGGTACTTCCGGTGAGGGTAAACACCGTTTTCAACAAACTTTATTCCAATCCAAACAAAGTTAGTCGTGACTTGCTGTAACTCCACATTGATGTAGCAACTACCGTGTTATTAGAAGAAGCAACCTGATTTTTGTGTGGACGCAACCTAACTGCTTCCTGTTTTTGTGAGTGAGCAGGCGAAAAGTTGTGAAAGTGAGAACGACTCGACACAAAATAAAATCTACCTGCAGAGAGGCAATGCTTTCTCCTGAAAAAGAAACCAAAGAGAATCCAGGGTTGTCAGGCGCACACGTAGCAATTGATGATGAAAGCACACCTAGCAGACTTTCTTTGTGCTTTGTGTCCAAAACAAAATCAATGTCATGTCTCTTTCCCTTCTATTTGTTTTCTCACTCTTCCATTTTATTATCGTCTTTCACGCTGTGGGGATAGAGTGCAAAAACAAAAAACTTTGAGACAGTATAATCCCGTCTCGTCAAGATTCCATGCAATATGCATAGAGAGAATTCCTCCGGGAGAAAGTCGTTCCTTGTGAGAAAGAGATACGATACATTTCCACTTGCTTTCTTTCACTACCACCCACCACATTGCATTTATGACGAGAGTGGGCTGGGTGGTGGTGCCAGTGAAAGAGGCGAAAGGAGAGAAGTGTTTGTGCAGAACATTGTTTGAATAGATTGGTGGAAGCGTCTATGTGGAGAAAGCAAGGACAATTGCTGGAAACTGCATTTCCTTGTGTGTTCCACAAAATCAATAGATTGAGAGCCTAAAGCAATGGACAAAGCGCAGAGGAAAAGGAGGGAGAGCGCAAAGAAGTAAAAAACAAACAAACAGAAAAAGGTGATAGGAATTTTGAACTCTCTCATGCATACTGACGATGAGAGAGAAAAACGAGAATGGCACATTCACAATAATACTTTGTTAGGAAGAGATGTGTAAAGACGGCGGGACGAGCCTGTTTCCATTTGTTCGGGTATTTTGAG
The DNA here is from genome assembly GCA_021029165.1 of Cyphoderus albinus. Lineage (NCBI taxonomy): Eukaryota > Metazoa > Arthropoda > Collembola > Entomobryomorpha > Paronellidae > Cyphoderus > Cyphoderus albinus. The sequence continues at coordinate 40,856 of VYYJ01000576.1, forward strand.
AGAAAATGAAAGTCATTCTTTTGTCTTCCTCAGACACACACCACGCTCGAGACTTCTTCACTTCTTTTCATTTCCCCATTACTCAAATGGAAAACTTGCATGAATGGCCGCCCTGTGACTTGACTTGGACGACAAGAAAAAAGTGAGGGGAAAATGTGTGTATGCATGGTACAAAGATAAGTAGGCTTAACGCAAAAGGTTGTTGATCTGAAATTTTTAGAAATATTATTCGGAAAAAGGCTAAAAAATTGTCACTTGCCACACTCACTTTTCCCTTCCCATCCTCTCATTGACTGTCAGAGAAATTTTTATCGTATTAGAGCGATTAAGTAATTAGCGAGGAGTCAAAATTTCCCTGCGAGTGCGAGCAAAGCTCCAGCTTTGATTACGTTAAGTTACTTGTGCTTACAAACAAGTAGAGACCTTGGATGGGTTGTCTCCACGTGGCGCATTTATAAATATTATCTGGTCGTAATTTTGTAATCATTTGATCACATCACATCACATGAATTTTCCATTTGCGTATGTAGGAAATCAGAAAATGATTATTTATGATTTACATAGTTGACACAAGGCAGTGAGAGTAAAATGAAGTGTGTTTAATGACAAGTTCAGCATGCTACGCATGCATTCCACTTGGTGATTAGTACAATATTTTGTATATTTTTTCAAGCCTTTAGGAGGGATTCGAGAGGCGAAAAGAGTAGCGAGCAAGTCGACGGAAGATGGCTTTCATCAGGGGCTTGAGTCTTGAGTGAGACATGAGGAATTAAGGAAATGACTTTGGTAGTATAGAAATGACATACAATATCTTGTCTTAGTAGTCTTTGGAGAAACTCCCCATAAATAACAGTGCAAATGTATATAGATTTTTATGGGTAAGTTAACTGACGGATTGAAGACTTTTACATTAATTATTTGAATCATCTAAATAAATATGGTTAAACTATTAAAGTCTTGAAAATTTGTGAGTTCAGTTATTCATACAAGTGGAATATTTAGTGTGTATACTCATTTATGGGAAATGTTCCTATCGTTATGGGGATTGTCTATAAAACCTACGTCGAAAAGCATTATGCCCATATAAATTTGTATGTTGGAGCTGGAGCCGGTGTTTCCGTGTTCCTTGAGTTGGCTCAAAGATTATTATTCAAAATTGGAGTGGAAAGCTCTTCGTAGTCTCGAGGCAGAAGTGTATGCTGCGGCTCCGCTATGTTGTGATATGTCGCCGTGCCTGAACTGAATTGAAGTGAAGTAAAAGTAATGCATATTATGCTGCTATTCAGTTGATGACTTCATCATATCAGGACTTGAGTAGAACTAACTAGCGAAACGAGGTAACATAAACTGGCACTGAGTACGGACTGCGTGGCTATAAAATAAAATATAAGTAAAATATACATAATGGAATATTGTCTCTTCTCTCAGAGTCGAGATGCTCCCTCACGTATTGCGAAGATGTTTCCGTTTAAGCAGAAGGTGGCAGTGGCAGTGGCGGTGTCTCTCTCTTTTTCTCTCTGATACACATAATCCACTTAAAAAACTCATTACAAAAGCAAATGATGAAATTTGACTGGAGCCATGCCCATTCTTAATGAAGAGCAGAGGCAAGGGAAAGAGGAGCTGAGTTTTGGGTAGGTTCACGCTCTGCCGGCTCTATACGATGCTTACCTACTTTGATAATTTTTGCTATTTCATGCAAAACTGAGCATGATCGTTATCTCACGACTTTCTTTTTAAAATGCATATTTTTTAGTAACAGATCGAGTACCGCCAGCAAAAAGTGGCACTCTCGCAACCAAACAACCTACGTACTTAACTAATTGAAGACAGTACTTATACAATTTTCTCCTCAAGATATTACTTTCTGGAGAAAGTGGTGAAATGCTACTTCAAGTGGAAGTGGGAGCCGAGCAACTTTCTAATGCATAAACTAACAAGCAAGTTCGTCTGCGCATCTAATGTAATATAGGGAAAAAGTTTGCGGTAAAGAAAATGAACAAAAACCTATTTGCTTGACAATGTATGTGAGTATGCTACTTACGATGGAAACTTTTTTCTCAATTTTCTTTCAAGATCTTCAGATTGACGAAATAAATAGGTAAGGTATTTAAGGGAAAACATAATAGATCACTCTTTTGCAAAATGGAAAAACCCCCAAAGAGAAGATTCAAATTGATTGTGAGTGAATTACAAAGGATGTACTTTTCAGAACTTAGGTTTCTGAGTTCTTGTTTGAACTTTTTTTGATTAATGAATAAATGCATGACATGGGGGATTTTTTCAGGTCACCACCTGTCTTTTTCTCACAAACCCAATCTCTCTCCATGTCTCTCGTTTCGTTGGCGTCTTTTGTGGTAGAGTTGTTGAAATTTTAAAGAAGGCGAGCGAGCACCAAGAGCCGCAATCGGAATAATGTTGAGCGTGCACTAAATAAGTATTTTGACAATGCATTTGCTTGCTTCCTTGCCTTCTTAAATGAGACTTCTTTTTCTCTTCGAGTGGAGAGGCGAAGAGCGATGTTTAGTGTGCCGTAAACCACAAAAAGAGAATGATTTTCTCTTGCTGCTCTGTGCTAGTAGAATTTTAAAGGAGACTCAATATTTATAGAATAATCCTTGCCGATAAGATGGAATCCAGTCACTTGCCCTGTCTCTGTCTGTCTCTGCCACTCTGTTTGTTCTCACTAATACACTTTAGTCACTCTTCCTACTCTTTTAAAGTTATCCAGCGCGTGCCTAAGTACGGCCGAAATAGACTGAGCAAACATTTGAATAACATAAAGAAATGCTTCACTTCAATGAGCATACTTAACTGTGGAAAAAATGTACACTGTGACAGTCTCTACTTTTGTGAGCGTGTGAGTCTCTTATCCCGAGCACACGCCAACTTATTTTCTTTTTCTTTTTCTCCCTGAAGTTGAAAGTAAAAGAAAGGGAAATGGTAATAGTAATAAAGTAGTATTACGGGAGCGGCTTTACTTTCTTATCACCAATCTTCCTCCGAAGAAAAAAAATCTACATCACATCACACCGCAAGTTAAATAAAGGAAGAGTTGAGTTGCTCGAGCCAGAATTATCCGAAATCTGTAAATCTCGAGAATGTCGTTTCCCCTTTGAGAAGAGGAAAATTCAACGACAAAACTTTCAACTCCCAAACACACAATCAATACAATATACATACATGCATGTTATACTTTTATGCTGTGGATGTGAGACTGTGACTGGAAGTGTGAGTTAGTGAGTGAGAGTGAAGGGAATGAATACACACTTTTCTTTCACTTTCTTACTTTCTCTCCCTAAATACCTATGCATTAGGGAACTTTGTTTTAGTTTGCCTAAGAAATGTACATTTTTATAGGTTATCTGGCGCAGTGTTGGGAAGTGTCTGTTCTGCTCACCAGTGGAAATAAAAATTGTGCACTTAAAAAACGGATCTATCTTTTTAGGTGCCTTTACCCAAAGTCATTACGAAGTTAAGTCCTGCAGCTTGAGCCTGTATTAGGCTGTGCTGTTGCAAAAATACTTCGTAGGTAACTTCTTGCTGTCTGCTCTGCTCTCTGCCGCTACTACGTTTCTCTCTCCCTCCACTCTTTTCGATCATGCTCCTGTTAAGAGGAAAACTTTCTCTACAATCACCATCGACACTGTCACATTTGTTTATCATCTCCAGAAGGGATCTCTCTTTCCCGTCCTGCCCTTTCTCCAGTTTCCCCTTCCTTTCTCCACTGGACTCCCATTGGGCCTTCAAGAATACATAAAATGCATCTGTCTTAAGCAACTTTGACTTTCTTCCTTTTTTCTCCTTCTTTACGAAACTCATAATCATGCCTACTTTTTTTGTTTGAGAAAAAGAAAATAATAAAATATAAACCTAGCGCGATACGCAGCGACGCATCGATTCTCTGCTGGGAAAGAGTTCAAGTTTGTCACGCCATTCGGTGTGTATCAATGGAATCTCTCAACAGGGCGAACTTATGTTAAGTATAGACAAGGAGAAAAGTGGAGAGAAAAAGACGTGTTTGGGAAAACAAAGACGCAGCTTTTCTTTTCCTCTTGATAGGGAGTTACAGCAGCATTGTGTAATTTTGCTTCTTTTTATGTTATGTTACCTAATCCAGAAAATCATTTTTCTTCCACTTTTTTTATGTATTTCTATCTAAACAAAAATGTTGAAATGTGTAGTACGTATGTGTTTTATACCCATGAAGAGAAAGTGTTTCTTGCTCAGTTGACTTTTCTTGAAGAGAATGTTTGTTTTCTGGAAACATGGATACCTAAGCGATAAAATGGAGAAGAGTCGTTTTTTGAAATGTTGCCAACTGGAATCTCCATCGTCGTCGGGGATGTGATTGTAAATGGTTGCAGTTGTCTACCTACATCACATTACATTACATTAGATTCAGACACGAGTTTAGAAACTGAAGAAAAAAACAGAATCGAGAAGATGCACAACTTTGAGTTCGAGTTCGACTGCCTGCCGCCCATCGTCAGTTCATTGGTGAAAGGAAAGCTCCTGTTCATTGGTGAAGGTAAAATGGATATTTGGATGTAATGTGAAATCTACCTGGGGATGTGTCTGTACACTCGAAAAGTTTTCCAGGGAAATGAGTCGATATCTGATGAATGAATAAATGAATGACTGAACGAATGTCTGAGTGAAATGTCTGTGTGTACCTATCTCACAAGTCATAACATTAAATGGTGGAAAATGAAATGAGAATGGAAAAGTTGAAGAAAAAACAGAATACTTAGGCAATGTAGCGCCTACATGAAATTTCAGACTTAAAATGGAATGAATCCAATTTCGTAGTTACTAGTGGTAAAAGTCGTTCCATGGATTTTCTTTGGTGTCTTTCGTTCCAGACGATGGTGATGGCTACTTGCAATTTGATGGAAATTATGTGAAACATTCCACTGGCTAGGAATGTTATGTCTGCCTAATGCTCCACACTCATTTAATGAAATTTTGTGTATTTGTGCATAAAAGACGCCGCGACATAATGATGGCGATGTGGATTATTTGGAGGATTTGTCAAATTCAGTAATGGGTTGTATTTGAAAGACTTGAAGCCTCTTTTCCATGGATTTGTCATCAGCAGAGGAGCAGGCAAAAGAAAGTGTTTCTATGCAATTACTTGGAATGGGTGTGGAATCGAATTGGAAAAATTGGACGGCGAAGTTTAATTAGAGTAGTGTAAAGGCAATTAGTCTTTGCTATGGCTTCAGCAGCGGTATCATTAAATGGTGTTGTGCACAAGCACCCATTTACGGTCACAATGGACTCAACTAAATGCGGCCTCTGCAATTTCTTTTTTTTGCTACACGTGTGCACCAATTACACGTGCCGTTTAATGAGCTACGATAACATACAACTACGTACTTATTACGTTGTTTGAGAAGAAAGTGGCTTTGTCTGAACATTATGACTAGTTCGACCTGACTTCTTAGAATATGGAAACACGTCAAAGCAGAAATTAAAAAGTTTCCCGCAAAGTATGCACTTGGACAATGTGGTGAAATAATTTTGACGGGAGGTGTACCAAAAAAAACTCGGAAAAAGTTTGCGCTCATGGCGACGGTGATGATGCGCGAAGTAGGAAACTTTTTTTCCTGGCTTTCTTTCTGCTTCGAGTGAAAACTTGTTCCAAGTTGAGGAGGCTGAGGCAGGGAATGAGAGAAATGAAAGTACGTCTGAACAGTACAAGTGTACCATTATGTACACTTACGTTAGGTTTGCAATAGTTTCGATAGTGTCGTAATGTTAATGTTTCTTCGAGTGAAAGTATCATGGAGAAAGGAAAAGAATGGAAAGTTTGCTAAGTAGCTTTTTGCCAAGTGCCTCTCTGCTGGCTTTGTCGTATCAAAATCGAGAATCTTGATGTGAACTACTATGACCACTTGAGAGTTCTTCCCACACCTTCAAGTACGCAACATCACAAATATTACCATTTTCGTCGTCAGTTTTGTCCTCAGGAGTGGAGAGGAAAAAAGAGAAACAATCCCCAAAATGGGGAAAGCGAGCAAATAACGTCTCTGAATAACAGCGGTGGGGTGGTGGGGTACAAGCATATTTCGGTTTTGTTCCAGTGATGCACATGGGTTTCAGATTATTACAAGATTAGTACATACCACACACGTCGTTTAGTTTTTCTCTGAAAATTATATGCAAATTAGCGAGCATTTCAATATGCTGAGATGAAGGAAAATTAAATGTGTTTTCACCGACCTATGCGCTGAGACCTGGCACGCTCTGGAGCTTTGGGTCTGAAAGTGAGACAAGACGTGGAAATACTACCTCGCATTAATCAAAGAGGCACAATTTGGGTAAAAGCTGTACCGTGGCAGATTTTTTTATTGTATGTATTTATAAATTGTGTCCCATTACCATTACCATTTACACGACGGAATGTCTTGGGAAGATAAGGAAAAAATGTCCCACCCACACATTTCCTCCTATTTCTTTGAAAAAACTGTGTACATTGCTTGTCGTCACATTGATAAATTTGACAAGGAAAAGGAAGCGAGAGAAAAATAATAAAATCTTCAGATTTATTCTTTTCTCCTTGAATAAGTCACCTTCTTTTGACGATTCAAATTCATTTCCTTCAAATGTTTGCAGAGCGCAGCTAGTACACGGACGAGTGAAATCCTAAAGTAGAGGAAGCAGGAACAGTAACAAAGGTTACGGTGTCCCAGCTCCGTTTTTTGAGTTAAATTTTGAAATGCTGTAAACAGTGCAAATTGCGTTTTGACTTGACTCGTTACAGAAAACTGTATTGTGGAAGCAGGTATGTCAGGGAAATAAGTTATGTAGACTATGTACCATTTCAAATGTGTACACATTGTACAATCCTGCGAATTTCCATTCTCATTGAAAAAGGGTCTGGTAGCAGGGGATTTTCGCAATTGTGTGTGTATAACTGAATGACTAGTCCAGATAGTGAAGTGAAAGTCCAGTAGGAAAAAATGGTATATTTTTTATCAATTCAGATGAGACATAAAAATTTCACACTGAGAGAAAACGGAGTGTAAATGGAAGCAAGCAAAGGCTACAGTAAAAAAAATTCTGTATTAAAATGTGGTCTCCCTTGGGAGATGTATGTATGAATAACGAGCATACACGTAACTATCTACGCTCCACTGTGCATGTGTGTGTGTACACACACATTTGTAGATAAGAAAGAGAAACGTATGAGTGAGTTCATACCCCTGATATATTTCCAGGCTCACATCCACATCGAGACTCCGTTTCTCTTGCTTTCTCTTTTTTTCTCTTTTTTTACTCTGAATCTCCCTTTTCCGGACTTACTTACACCACTTAATTTGTCTGCTTTCCCTTTCTCCTCCCTTGAATAAATGTAGTGTTTTCATTTTAGAACTGTTCGTGGAAAAAAAGAAGCACGAAGAATGTTAATGCATCTATATACAAAACACTCACTCTCTCAATATACTTTCACTTCCATAAGTTGAACGCTCCAAGTTTTTTTTCGTTAGGAAGAGAATGGAATAAAATAATAATAATATTGGGATTGCGAAAGTATCCGTTAGTGAAAGAGAGAAAGGGACGCCGGATGTGAGTTACTTACATCTGGAGGAATCTAAATCCAGAGAAAGTCAAGGGATACGTGAGCATTATTTCTTTCTCTATGTGTGTACACTTATTTCATTGCATTCTCTTCAAATGTTGCACTGTATTGTACTCGAAAATGTAATGTGATGTACATTCCGTTGCCTTGCTTGAAATGAAATAAGTTGGTAAAATGAGCAGTTGTGCAATGAAAATATAATGTACATGAATGAATTTCACATGTGCACTTTTTTATGTATCTATGTGTGTACAGCAGTACAAGTTACGTTATGTAGTGAGAAAAAAATGTTGTTGTGACTGAGCAAAAAAAATGTAGTTGCTTTCTGCTCAAAACCCCATACAAATTTTAGATGATCACCTCTCACTCTTGTGCCTCTAGAAACCCATCTGGAATGTATGTAAATGAAAGTATGTAAATTTTTCTCTTTACAATATGAGTTTCGAAATATTCTGAGCCAGAACTATACAGAGTGGTAAACAATTGAAAATCCTTTTTTGAAGAGAAAAATATTGGGAAAAGTAGGAAGAGAAAAAAATGTAAGCAATGTAATGTAATGCAAGGCAATGCAGTGCGACGTTTAAAAAAAGTAGAGAGTCTATGTAAATCGTTTCCATTTTTCATTCTTCACTCCGCAGTCCTCCCTCCCTCACTCGATGCGATTCATGCAACTCTCATTTTCATTTTTACAATCGCCGCACGGACATAACAATTCCAGTGTTGTGTACATTGTGAGATGATGATAAAAATAAAAGTAATAAAAACGAGCGTGTGTGTACACGTATTTCTCTGCTTTTTCCTTTTTATGTAAATCTCCTCAGAAAATATGTACGTACTTTACAAACTGTTATTGTGCTTATGTGACAACTCCATTTTTTGGTTTTCACACAACAACAACAAGTCTGTAAATCACTTTACAAAAAAATCCTTTCTCAATTGTCTTATTTGTTTTTTATCGTCATCACGATCACGGAGACGACGCACGCGTGTTTCATAAAGAAAAAAAAACATTCTGTACTTACAAGTTACGTACATGAACAATTCATGTTTTCCGAACCTTAAAGCAGAGTAAAGTAAATGAAGCATGTTATCATTAAAGAAGGGAAAAGTTTTCTCACTGAAGCAACCTGATTGATTACTGCAATCAGTAGCGGTTTTCTCTTAAATAACTAACTTTCTCCGCTTCATCTTCTTCTTGTAAATACAAATAACGCAGAAAGTCGAAAAGGATACTTAAGATAAGGTGGTGGAGGTGGTACACACACGTTTTTTTAGTTTCCTTCCATAAAAATGATATTCCTCTCACTCCCAACTTTTTACGAGATGGTTGACTTTTTTCTCTGTGCTGAGCTGTGTCAGCATGAAAAGTTAGGAGTGCGCCACACGGGGCCTCCCTCCAAAGAAAGTATCTTAGTTTTGCTCTAGCTGTTGCTGTTATGTTATGATGTTATGTTGCTTTCTTTGCTCAAAGTTGTTTCAGTTAAAGCTAACTCAAGCCAGGATAACATGGCAAGTGTAACAATCTTTGGATGGTGTCATTTTCTTGGAGTAATGATCGAAATAAAGTTGCGCTTCTCTTCCCTTTTATTTCTAGTGAAAAGCTCGGCGGACAGTGAAATAAGAAATTGTGGAGAAGTGAAACTGCTGAAGAGAAAAATATCTGAAGAAGTTGTGCTCCTCTGCACACAAACACAGATACAGTCACAGACACTTTCGGTGTGTGTTTTGGGAAGAACACGGACACAAACAAGAAATGAGAAAAGTACACGCACGAACACCTGCTCCAATGTTCGCCTTCACGTTATTCTCAACGCATCATCTGTATTCCTCTTGTTAACTTCCGTTTCGAACATCCTTCTAAAAAGGTCGTTGATGAGCCTTTAGAACTAAAAGTAGTGCTACTCTCCTACTCATCATCATCATTTTCTCTCTCTGTTGACTTCTGCGTGAACATCGAGCAGAAGGAGAAAAGAAAGGAAGAATCAGTGCATTATTCGACACAGAAGAAAATCGGTGTACGCATTCAATTCACTTTCACCTCCAGGAAAAAGTTGAGAGTGGTTTGGTTGGTGTGAAAGAGACTGGCGGAAATGAAAAGGAAAAGGGAGTGCGTCAAAAGATGAGAAAGCAAAAAAGAGAGGAAAAAAGCGGACATTGTGAATGAGTGTGGAGGTAGTGAATGTACCATGGGAAAAGGTGTACGGAGAGAGAGACTTTAAAAGAAAGTTGTTGTGAAAGAAGTTAAAGAGAAAGAAAGAGGAAAGGTATTGAGGAAGAAATAAAAAATATGAGTCGTCCAGAGTCGTGAGTCCTGAGGAGAAAATCAATGGAGTTCTTTGGGTAGTGTTGGCCCAACTTGGCCCATTCTTCCTCTCTCGGCTGCTTCCCTGCTGGAGTCTTTTAAAGTGGAACATTTTTCTTCTTTTCTTCTCATAATATTTCACCGCTTACTGTCGTGCAAGGGCTAACCCACTAATAACTGCCAACCACTGCAACTAACTCCTCTAGAAACGAGACAGGCTCCTTGTCTCTCCCCACCTAACCACTAGGCAGGTTTCAAAAAATTAAAAGAATTATACGGACGCAGAGAAGAAGCGTTTTTATTTTCTTCCTTCCTTCTTTCTCCTCTAACTATAAATAAAGGGGAAAACGGAGCTCTCCACAATTCTTCCCTTGAATCATGCAGCTCGTCTCATTTTCTCTCCCTCTCCACTTCTCCCGCTGTCTCATAACTTGACCGACTCTTGTGTGCCCGTGGAGAGAGAGCAAACAAGATATGAAGTGGTGTGTAATTATACTTTCTCTCATCCTCTAATAATATAGCGGCGCTAGCAGCAGAACGGCAGATGATATTAGATGAGATGAGTTTGTAGCTGGCTTTGTAGTTGATGACTTTAGTTGGCCCTTTTCTTTTGCAGCGAAGCAGTCGTCATACTATAAATAAATTTTGTAGAGTGAAGGAAAAATCCATTCCCAGGGTTTAAGCTCAAGAACAAGATGAAGGTGAAAAAATCCCTTGTCTTCCACAATCTCGGTACTTTACTTTAGCGGAACGACGGCTGACTGCTTAGTTTACATTTGAAAACGGAAAGCTAAAAAATTCCAGGAAAAAAAAGTTATCTAAATGAATATAATCGGGGTATATTTTGACTAATGTATGTATTTTTGCCATGTTCAAGTCGGTTGGCCTCTTCTTGCAGTGAATTAAAGGTGAATGATTTATGACTGCATTTGAAAATTATGAGCTCATAAATACAAACTAAATAAAATGCGCCAGCGTTTTGCTCCACTTGGATAATAAGAGGAGTGAAGACGCGTCACAGAAATTATAAATTATTGCATTAAAACCAGAGCAAATGCCCCTGCATTTTCTGCCTTCCACTTTTCATTTCTAAAAAATTTTTTTGAGATGAATTAAAAAAGTCCAGTTTTGTTGGTAGGCTAAACCATTTTTTAAGGAGGGTTTTAAGTTCACAGCTTACAGTTCGCATAATGTACATA